>MU672307.1:0-21540 GCA_026770625.1 Nicotiana glauca
TATATGTCGGGCCTTGTAAGTTGTAAATTTGTTAAGTAATTAAGCATGTTGTGAATGTCTGAAAAAGTGTGATTTTAATTATAAACTGCTTAATCCTTTGGTCAATAAGTGATGAAAAATACAGGGGTAACACGTGGGTTAGGAAAGGCACCCAGGTACGCTTGATTGGGGCTACCCGATCGGGCGCCGGTCATGTCCCTCGATTTGGGGCGTGACAATGGTCATGTCCCTCGATTTGGGGCGTGACAGTATAAGGCTACTTTTATATCTTTCGAGGTTAAACACTACCTCCGTCCTGCATTTCTTGGATTGCATAAGGCTACCTTTATTCCTTCCGAGGTTAAGCACTACCTCCATCCTGCATTTCTTGCATTGCATAAGGCTACCTTTCTGCCTTTCGAGGTTAAGCACTACCTGCATCCTGCATTTCTTGCATTGCATAAGGCTACCTTTCTGCCTTTCGAGGTTAAGCACTACCTGCATCCTGCATTTCTTGCATTGCATAAGGCTACCTTTCTGCCTTTCGAGGTTAAACACTACCTCCAACTATATGGCTAAAATATCGCCACCGCTTATTTACATCGGCTGAAAGACCGCCAACTTAATTTAATCTTTGCATGGTTAAAACTTCATTTAAATCCTGCATGGCTGAAATATCGCCAACTTCATTTAAATCTCTATATCGGCTGAAAGATCGCCATTTATATTTAAATCTTTACGTCGGCTGAAAGATCGCCAGTTTTATTTAAATCCTGCATGGCTGAAATATTGCCAACTTCATTTAAATCTCTGTATCGGCTGAAAGATCGCCATTTATATTTAAATCTTTATGTCGGCTGAATGATCGTCAGTTTTATTTAAATCTTGCATGGATGAAATATCGCCAACTTCATTTAAATATCTATATCGGTTGAAAGATCACCATTTATATTTAAATCGGCTGAAAGATCACCATTTTTATTTTAATCCTGCATGGCTGAAATATTGCCAACTTCATTTAAATCCCTATGTCGGCTGAAAGATCGCCATTTATATTTATGCTCTACATCGGTTGAAACATTGCCAAATCCTGCATTTCATGGGTTGAAATATCGCCAAATTGTCCAAAGGCGTCATTATTCGGAGGCACCATTTTCATAGCCCGAGAACGCCATACCATGGCCTGAGACCCCGCTTTATCTTTTGCACATCATTATTCAAAGGCATCATGGTTCGGAGGCACCATTATCATAGCCCAAGAACATCATTTCATGGCCTGCGAATCTTTTATTATACGCTTCATGGCCCAGGACGTCATGGTCTGAGGACGTCATCCTACCCGTCCAAAGACAACATTCATGGTCCAACGGGAACTTGCATCACGTTTAAGTTTATGCACGATAAGTTTGTATTGCTCATTTGCAGGTATGCCAGCTGGCAACAACCATTACAGCAGGAGCGATCTAGCTCCGGTTCTCACAGTTCATCGGTCCCTGACCATCCTTCCCAACCTAAATATTGCGTCCGTCCTTTTCAAAACCTCCATCGGCATATTCCGCCGATGTATCCCGAACTACATATGACCTGATTCCTGTAAGACCAGGGATATGTAGGCACCTCAGGAACCAGAGCTCAGTCAAAACCTTTTTCAAAGTCGTTTCTTTCTGTCAAAATTGGCCATCATATCTTTACCCGACAACTCTTTCATCCTTCCCGGGTAAAGAGGGGCAGCTGTTGATACCCAATTTTTCCCTACCTATTTTTATACTCAAAATACTCTCAAAATAGCATGTACATGCATATATAAATATGCCCAAGAATTTTGACATTTTCCCTAATTTTTAAAGCTTTTAAAATCATTTTATTATTTGTTTTAGCAGTACAAAATCCAATAATTATTCCCAAAACTATTATTTTGGTAAGTAATCTATTTCCATACTCATATTTACACCACAATATAATTAAGATGATTTTTTTGCGTATTTTTATAAATTTATTTGATATTTTTTAAGCTAAATTGCATAAAATTGCAATTATAGCCTATATTACAATTAATAGCGTTTTATAATTATAAAATTATTCCCAGTATTTTTAGATTAATGTTTATATATTATTAATTAATTCAGTACTTTTAATTTATTTTAACATCATTATAACTATCTTAATTAAATTAAAAAGGGAGAAATTAACTATTTAATACATAGCCCATTACATTTCAATTTTAGCCCAAATCAAACCCCCAATTTCCCAGCCCGATTTTTGATTTAAACCTGACCCAATTCCTAAATTACCCGCCCCTGACCCACTCAAATAACCCGCCCGAGTCTTTTCTTTTAATCACAGCCGTTGATCTAACAGATCGACGGATCACACACACCCTTTCCATTTTTAATCTACCAACACCCCAACCCTAAATTCATTTCCCTTTACCTGCCGCCCTTGAATCCGCCTTCCTCTCCAATCCTCTCTGCAACTTCCCTCAAACCCTATCCGCCGCCACCCAAACTAACCCTAATCCCTTCGATTCTCACCGGAATCCATGGCTTCTCAGGCCATGAAAACCTCACACTCATCTCCCATTGCTCCTATGTGCCTGGTACTCAAAGGTTTGAGGTAGACCTCGAAGGTCTCCACTCAGACCTCCGCCGACTTGAGTTTTCCGGCCATCTCCGGCCTGGCTCCGGCATATCTTAGCCTCCTAAGCCTGTTTCCAGCCTTATCCGACTTAGATCGGACCTTTTCCAAGCCTTTCTCATTCTAGGGTTCATTTGAAACCCTAGCTGTTCGAGGTTTTTCTCCGATTCTCTTCAGATCTATGTGTATTCATGCTGTATTTCTGAGTTTTAAAAGATTTACCCAACTTTTCTTTAAAAATTTTACTTTCAAAGTAACTTCTTTCCGATTTAGGGTTTCTGAGAATGCTTAAGTGTTTTTCAGACTTTTCTTTTCCTTTTCTTTGTGTATGTTTGTCTCTACTATGTTCTTATGTTCTTCTTTTACCATGCATGTTCCTCTACTGTATTTTCTACACTATGTGCTTGTATGCTTTTCACTATGCTCTGCTTCCACTATGATCTCGCTTACTGTATTCTTCTACTGTGTTCATTAAGTGTTCTTACTATTTTTACCTTTTTAAGTTTCCTCCAGAATACCTACTTAAGCATGTTTTCCTCTACTATTTCTTCTGCTCTCATTATGTTTCGAACTAATTTCCTTACTCTATTTGCTATAAACATTCTACTGTATTTGCTTGTTCCCTCATTTTGTCTTCTTTGCATCTGATTCAAGTTAAAACCCTAGGATTTTGGGGTTTTTGGCGAGTTTGGTCTTGTATTTTTAGACTAGAGCTTGTTTGAGCCTTAGACACTCTCAAACTCACTTTGGATCCATGTACTGAGTTTGAACCCCTTTGTGTATGACTCTGTATTCTTCTATACTCGACTCTTCTGATTAGCATGACTGTCCCTTTTATATGCGTGTTAAAACCTTTCTTCAAAAAGGCTTTCCAACTTATGTTCGAATTAGAATCTTTTATGGGTTAATTGATTGTTGCTAATTCTTTTAAGTAAAACCTCTCTTTGCCTTTTTTTGACTTGGTTCATTCAAGCAAAGCCTGTAACTTTGATTTCATTGGTTGTTAATTGATTCTCTTTCCTTAATTATACAACCGTGTACTGTCAAAATCTTTCCCTTAAATAACTATTATGTATTTACCCCTTCTTGCACTACTTTGAAAAGTGTTTAGTTAACCTCTTTCCTTATTTACTTTGCTGGTTTGAAATCAGAATCCCTTAATTAAGGGGAAACCTTGTGTGATTGATTTTCAAACTATTTTCTTACCTATTTTTGCTTCTTTTCTGCACTATAAATACATGACTTCCTTCAACATTCTCTTATGAACTTATAGTATTCTTGTTTCTTGACTGCACATTGGCTTTTACAAGGCTACTTTTTTTTTGCAACTGGTATGTCCTAAAATTAATTTCAGTGTCATTCTAATGTGTTTACTTACAGTCCTTGTATCCATGTCTATTTTCAATTCTCTGTAAATCTAATTTTGAAATACCTACATGTTCTCGCCTGCTCTTTCTTTGTATCTTGCTGCTAGTATGAACGATTGCCCCCATACCCCATTCCCCTATGCGTGATGAGTTAAGGTATGGCTTGACAGCATCCCAATTGCTGTCCAGGGCTGAACCTGACCTTCAACAAGGTCCTAACTCCCTAATTCTAAGGCTGACAGGCTGGTTAGGGGTGTGCCAGCATCCTAATTGCTGGGCATGACCACCGGCCTGCCCTGGCCTCCCCCTAAATCCCTTTCATTACACTTACACTTACTCCTAGTCTCTAAGTTCTGCCCCCCTCCTATGAGCCTTGCCTTGGGACCTTGAGTTCCCTCTGAACTTGGACATTTGAGGGCTGGCCCTTCCACACTGCACTGTGACCCTATATTGATATTTGGGGTGTAAGCATTGCCCGTAACTCTTGAAGTTCCTTGGAACTTTGACAAATCCAAAATAAGAGAAAGGCTTTGGAAAATCTGGTCCTTGGAAGTTGGTTTATTCCATATGTCAGACTAGGAGTCTGAATTAGGCTCTCCTTAGTTGGAGTTGTAATTTCTAATGTAATTTGTTTAGTTATTTTCTGGATTCCTTCAAAGTTGTAATAATTTGTAATAACTGCGGGGTATATAGTAAAACGGGGGAAGGAATCTCATGCTATGCATATGGGGTAGATATCATGTCTATAAGTTCAATACTGCATGCGGATATCCTGCCTATAAGTTGTCATTTACATTAGATATCATGCTTATAAATCCATTCAGTACTGCATGTAGATATCCTGCCTATAAGTTGTTCATTTGCATTAGATATCATGTCTATAAGTTCAGTACTGCATGTAGATATCCTGCCTATAAGTTGTTCATTTGCATTAGATATCATGCCTATAAGTCGATTACTGCATATAAAGAGCATGCCTGTAAATCTATTCATTACTGCATATAAACAGCATGCCTGTAAATCTATTCATTACTGCATATAAACAGCATGCCTATAAATCTATTCGTTACTGCATGTAGATATCCTGCCTATAAGTTGATCATTTGCATTAGAAATCATGCCTATAAGGTATTCATTACTACATATAGATATCCTGCCTATAAGTTGTTCATTTGCATTAGAAATCATGTTCATAAGTTTCTGTGCTTTTGCATGCACACCTTAGGCAAACCGCTTGTAGGTTAAAAAAAATAACAAATGAACTCTAGGTACCATGCCTATAGGATCCCTGCATTCTTACAAACATCCTACATCAATCACGCGCAGAAAAGCATGCCTATAGGGATAACTAAATGAATCTGAATAATCTAGCTGGTTTGCAAGTTTAAAATCAGTAGTAAAATGTCATTTAAATCTGCAGATTTTGTTGTCTCTTAAATCAGTAGCCTTTCTTTAAAATCAGCCTGCCTTTCGCGATGTTAGATACCATGATTGTAAGCATTACACCAAATTGTTCCCCGGCAACAAGGCCAATTTTGATAATGTCCAAATCTACTACTAAAAGTAAATGGACACGGTTGCATGCAATATAATTTACCCAACTATGAGTCGGGGTCGAATCCCATAGAGAATAATATATAGGCGATTAGGAATGTAAGAGAATTATCACTTATCGCGCAATGCCAAACACTTAGATTTTGGTTTAGAAAATGTTTTATACCTAAATGGGGAAATGTAAACTAACCTAGAAAGCAAGTAAAATGATCAATGGCTACAAGGATTAATGCATCGGGAATTACACTCAAGTAACGATCCAATGTATTTCATGATTTTACAAATATGAGAGAGTTTACGTTAATTAGCCACGGGTAATAATTCTATATTAGCTTCTTCCAAAGACTAACAAGACTTCCTAATTGAATTATCCCTAAAACAATTAAGAGATTAAGCTCTTCCGGGCATGGCTACAAGTAGTTCAATCCTATCCCTAGGTAGAATATATAAATTGAGCGTTAATGCCTCAAGTTCTTGCTAATTAATCTTTCCCAACCCAAAATTATCTTTCCAAAATTAATTCGGAGTTAATGGGCGAGACCTAAGGTTACCTAATTCCTTTCGAAATATTAAAGAAAAAGAATAATTAAAGTAACAGTAAATCGCTTCATAAATAAATGAAAATCATTCAATACATATGCACAACAAGGTATTTAATCTACACTTTGACAATGAATATTACCAAAACAAGATTCAAGTGTTGCAAATAAATATTACACACTTAAATATTTAATACAAAGCAAGGAAATAAAGAAATAAATATAAATGGGTAAGAAATCCTTAACCACAAGCTTCAAATCTTCAAGACCCAAGTGTGTGTGAAAACCCAAGCTTCCAAACTTGTTCTCTGTAAGTCTAAGAACTGAAAATATGCCAAAGATCTGCTAGGTCATGTATTAAATGGTTTGGGCCTGAAAAATATGAAATTACAGAATTGCCCAGGTTTGATGCTCGATTTTCGCATTTGCGAACATAAGTTTGCAATTCCCCATTATGCCTACACTGCTCCACTTCACATTTGCGATGAATGCTTCGCATTTGCGAAGGTTGACTGCTTGGGTTGACTTCGCATTTGCGAAGTCTTCTTCGCATTTGTGAAGGCTGCCTAAATTGTCTTCCTTCGCAATTCCCAAGCTTTACTCGCAATACGCATGACTGTTGGCTTCGTAATTCCTATCATTATGTCGCATTTGCAACAACTCAAGTTTTTTCCAGATTTTTCTCTTTTTAGCTTCTTTTTGGCTTGTTTCACTTGGTTTCCTCAAGATCACCTCTAAATCACATAGGACCTATAATATAGAATTAAATGGCATTAAACATGTAATTTTATCACTCAAACATAGCAAAAATATATGATTAAAGTCAAGATAAGTTGGTGAAATACCAACTTATCAAGATGTCAGGTTACTTTGGCACATATCCATCCGTCTTTCTGGCGAATTGTGTTGATGATGACGTTTTTTGCTAAGAAGGCCGAACTCGAGTTTACTCTTGGCAACTTCATCAGGTTGTACCGTCCTTTGCATTATCGAGGTCTAATTACATTACGACGTCGATCCACCAAGCCTTTTATCACTAGTGATGAAGAGGACAAAAATCGAGAGTGGAAGAGTCGTTAATTCGAGTGAGGATTACCGACATTATTCCCCCGGAGTTCCTGCCATTTCCAAAGAAATGGAATTTCAGGAGTAAGTAATATACTAGACTCTATTACTTTTGTTCTTGGTGGGGCCAGGTTTTGTAACGACATTTTCTTTTGATTTTTGCAGTGACCACATGGATGCCAAATGAGGTCCCAGATCTTGCAGATTGGGCCCGTAAACTGGAATCCTCCTTGACTTACAACGAGCATAAGTGGCGAAGGGCAAATGTGAGGCTAAGCATTATGGTATGTGCAATGTAGTCCTTCTTTTGAAAGGTGCCTTCCTTTATGTTTTCTAATTTCTTTATATGTAGCATCGGTGAGTTTTCTGAGCTGAGACCGTCCCCTTTTGAGAAGGAGGAAGGATCTTTGATTTTCGAGATAGAGAAAGATAATAAGATAAAAAGGTCCTCAGAGGATGAAGATCCTTACAACAAAGCAGGATCCGCCAAGAGGCGCGAGGAGGACGTTGCTGCCGATGAAGGCTTCATTTTCATCGATCGCTCTGTGGACATCAATGCACCCGGAGAGGATGACTCTATATTGAAAGATCGAACCAGGAGGCCTCCCAAAACCGTTGAGCCTGTAGGGCCCGAGGTCCCTAGTCTCAAAGGAGATATCCCACAATCGAGGATAGGTGGGGGTCCTTCATTACCTGATTTGGCAGCTGGGTCTCGGATGCCGGGAAGTACCACAAGAGGAATGGGCATCGATGTGTCTTTGCCTATTCAGAGTGCCTCGGGTTGCGCTGCCCGGGCCGATGAGATCAAGTCGGTAGATGCGAGGTCGACCTTCGAGGAAGCTCAGGGGCTTTGCTCAATGGTGAGTTTTGGAGTTATTATAACTTTTTCAATCTTCATACTTCCTCCTCTTTAACTGTACTTTTCTTCCCCATAGGTGTTACATCTTGCGTTTTCGTACGTTAAATTTTATTTTTAGTTAACCAACGTAAACTCGGAGATGAGATCATCTTGACATTAACGTACTTACGCTATTTTTAGCAAGCGATAAATAAGTGTTATGAAGGATAAAGGGGTACATGGATTAAAAAAAACGAGTTTCGTTGAAAGTGGCCAATTTAGAATAAAATACGGGTCGAGCTATAATACCCGATAATTATAAACTAGTACCATGCAAGGTACCATATGATCATGATAGTATAATATATAAAGCATATATAAAGTATTTTAAAAATAAATAGACTTTTAATTAATTTATGGTAATTTTTAAATTATACGGGTAATTGATTAATTACCGGATAACAGAACATTACCCAATTAAATAATAAGTGAATAAAAATTAAGAAAAACTTACTCCAGAAACGTGGCAAAAATTCCACAAGGCTAAGATGATTCATGAGCCACCTATTCCATGTGGCTATTTATGGCCAAATCAAAATCTAACTAACCTATGACTTAAGTCTTATCTTCATTCTTAGGTTCAAACATATGAGAGATCAGAAACATTTCCTTCATTCAAGATCAAACAACCATTTCCATTCTGTCTTTGGTTGTTAAACCAAAAACGTGAAGGGGCTACCAATTTTTAGCCAATTCTGACTTAAACCAAAAACATGAAAGAGCTACCAATTTTTAGCCAATTCCGACTTAAACCAAAAAGCAGAATCATTTTCGTTCATCAATTCAATTTTTAGCCAACGTTTCAATTTCAAAGAGCTACCAATTTCGTTTATGAATTTCAAAGAATTTCAAAGCAGAATTTCGTCCATATTTCGCAGAAACAGATTCGTTCAAATAATTCCGGGAACAGGTATGTTAAGGCCTTCCCTTCGTTCTTTTAGCATGGTCCAATTATACTGAAGAAACGAGTAAACGCACAGTTTTCATAAATTACTCTATTCATAGAAATAGTAGAGGTATCTATATTCTTGATTCCCCATGAAAAATATTACTATCTTCTGTTCATGGGTCTCAGAATAATACACAGTTAAAAAAATTTATCCGGAAGGAATTGAGATTATTACATATTTTTCATGCATTTCACTCATCTATACATGTGCACTGACCCATGACTAGATGACGTTATATACGCGTATATATGTATATTATATTTATAAGGGATGCGGAAAAAAGGTTACGACGTTATATACGTATCACCACCTAATCAGCTGGTTTATAATGATGATATCGCCTACATTGGCTGAAATATGACTCATATAGCATTATATACGCGTATATATGTATGTATATGTATATGGGATATGGGAAGAGGTTGTGGCGTTAAATACGCACCACAACCTGATCAGCTGCTATATATTGATGATGTGCCCATAAAGGCCGAGATGATATGATGGGATGCCCTCAGTGGTTTAATGATATTATGTACACCCATACCTATGCATGACACGATATTATATGCATTTTCATGAAGTTATAAACGTTTTAGAATTTAATAAGTTATTCAGATTTAAAGATGTGTTTCTATATTCCATGTTTTATCTATGTCTTTAAGTACAAATTTCCATGCCTTACATACTCAATAAATTTTTTGTACTGACGCCCTATTTTATGGGGCCTGCATTTCATGCCCGCAGGTACAGGTAGGCAAGCTGACGGTCCTCCTTTCTTAGGATCCCTTATCAGCGAGATTTGGCGTGCTCTATTTGATTTGGAGCTGCTTTTGATGTTGGTACGATACATTTGTGTGTATATATATGTATATGGGTATGACATGGCTCAGTCTTGTCTTTGTATAGTTATGTTTCTATTAGAATTCTATAGACAATATGTCTAGTTGGGATATATGTGGCCTTGTCGTCTTTTAGTTATTGGATGTATAGTTGTCTATATTAGCCTTGCCGGCTCGCCCCCCTGTATTCTGCAGATATACGTACATATGCCTTGTTGGCAGGTTTCCTTCATGTATTTTATCTTCATAATTTAAAAGATATTATATAGGTTCATATTCTAGACGTATGGTTAGGGGTGTTTGACAGGTAGGACTCAGGCACCCATCGCGGACCATCAGTTTAGGTCGTGACGGAAGTGGTATCAGAGCAGTTCTGTCCTAGGGTTGTCAACAGACCGTGTCTAGTAGATTCTTTTTTATGGGTGTGTCGTGCACCACACTTATAGACATGAGGTTACAGGACATATAGGATGTTATCCTCATCTTAGATCGTGCGATATAAGCATTCATGTTCCTAATGATGTATTACGTTTTCAGTGATGCCTCCGAAGACTACAGCCGCTAGCATGGGTCAGAATGCTACAAAGGTGTTAGAAAGAGAGATAAGTTATACTATGGATTCAGACCCATCGGAGATCATGGGTTCTATTGAGGAGGATCCATATGAGTCATTCATTTGAGTTGTTTCGACCACTCCGGAAGTAGATGGGTGAGAGGAGTTCCGACCTCACCAAGGCCCTTAGTTTCACAGCCTGTTGATCAGGGTATGAAGGAAGTGGTGCATGGATTGGCACAGCTGAGATTCCCTCAGGCTCAAAACTATGTCATATTTGAGGACACCAGCTCTTCTGAGGTTCTGAATAGTCCACAGTCTTGGGGGTCCTTTAATTTGTCGGTGTATGTTATGGGATACACTGAGGAAGAAGATAATAGTCGGGCTAAGAGGAGGAAAGTAACTGATAAGGACATGAAGATTCCTCTTCGAAGTGTGTCCAATCGAGGTTCTTATATAGGACGAGGCAAGGACACTCTACTATAGATTTCCTCCAAGTGTCAGTTTTTTGTTGGTGAGTTCCTCTTCTTGGAATATTACCAAGTCAGGGTTTTAAATGTGTTTGGTAGTTTTATAAGGATGTAGGGAGCCCTATCCCAACTTTTATATATTATGGTTATGCCTACTTAGAGGTTTTGCAGACATTATCTTGTATATAATTTTGGGTATGACATGTCTACGACCTAGTCGTATATAAACCTTTTTGTAAATTAGTTATGCAAGTTATGTTTTAATATTGTCACTTATATATATGGATGTGACCCGAAATGGCCCGTGATAGATTTGACAATGAACATGGATAAGATACATGGTGTTTGGTTGGGAAGGACTTGATATTATAATTGGTGTGGATTGATTGGCCTTTTGTTATGTTAACATCAAGTGTAGATCAAAGATGGTTTTATTTCAGCTTCTAGGAGAGCCTATTTTAATAAAAAGGTAATACCACATCGCCAAGAGGTAAATTTATCTCCTATATCAAGGCAAGGAAGATGATCATAAGGGACTATATTTATTAGTTAGTTCGGGTTTGGGATGTGGAATTAGAATTACCAACCATTCAGTCCTTTCCTGTAGATAATGAGTTTCCCGATGCTTTTCCCGATGAGCTTCCAGGTCTTCTGTCAGAGTGAAAAATTGAGTTTGTCATTGGCCTACTACCAGATACTCATCCAATATATATATTCCCCCTATAGAAGCTGTAAGAATTAAAGGAACAACTAAGGCACTTGCTTGAAAAAAACATTTTATTAGACCTAGTACGTCACCGTGGGGAGCACCTGTTTTTGGTTGTAAGAAAGAAAGATGGTTCCTTACGAATGTGTATTAAGTATAGGCAGCTGAATAAGGTGACGACCAAGAATAAGTAACCTCTCCTAAGGATTGAAGATTTATTTGATCAGTTGTAAGGTACCAAGTGTTTCTTAAAAATAGACTTGAGGTCCGGGTACCATCAGGTAAGGGTTAAGGATAAAGATATTCCGAAGACAGCATTCAGGACTAGATATGGGCACTTTGAGTTTTGGGTTATGTCGTTCGGTCTGACCAATACCCCAGTAGTATTCATGGATTTAATGAAACGTGTGTTCAGGCTTTTCTTTAGATCCATTCGTAATTGTATTTATTGACAATATATTGGTATATTCTCGTTTAGAGGCTGAGCATGCAGATCATCGGCGTACTATGCTCAGAGCTCTACAAGAAGGGAAGTTGTATGCAAAATTTTCTAAATATGAACTCTGGTTGAACTCTATAGCTTTCCTTGGGTATTATTTCGGGTAAGGACATACGAGTGGATACACAAGAGACTGAGGCAGTGAAGACTTTGCCTAGACCCACAACACCAATGAAGGTTCGTAGCTTCTTTTGGCAGATTATTAGAAGAAACTTCTAACGAAATTTTCTTCTCTTCTAAGCACATTTGACCAAAGTGGTATGTGGTGTCTTGCTTGATGTTCTAGAATAACATAAGGAAATCTATGGTGCAAGCAAGTTGAAGAAAGGTTGCGAATAAATATAAATAGATATATGTAGGTCGCAAGCTAAAGTATGGTAGGGTGACAAGTATCTAGGAAGTCAGGAGGAAAAATAAGAAAAGATGAATAAAAAGGTAACAAGAATGGATAAGTCCTTGGGAATAAGTTCATAGGAGAGCCGATAGTTTCTCTAAGTTATAAAAGGCTCAGTATAGCCTGAATGAACTCAAAGGAGTCTAAGACTAGTAATTGTTTACCGTGAAAATGGTAACAACAATTAAATTTGTAAATGGGATTCGAAACATACGTGATCTATTCTCGAGCTAGTTATTAGAGCAGTTGATGCTAAGAATATGGAATTCGACGAAGGAATACAAGCTAAAATGGGGTAGTAGTCAAACCGAGGGGCTTGCTGCCCTGGCTTTGGACTGGTCGATGGAGGACCTCGAGGTTAATATCTGGCCTGCTGTATTTGTCAGAATGCAATACCCTTTGAACCGATAATCTGTCAAACCCCGAGGATGAGTCTCGACCTTTGCTTCGAGCCCCGAGGGGCATGACCGTGAGATGGCCTTATGACGGGGGAATCGGGCCCCTGGATTCACCGTATACAGATAGTCTCCACGTTTCTTAGAGTGAAGGCAACAAGAAACGATAATAAACGGTTCCGAACTCCTGCTTCCCCTGGTGTCCCTGTGATCAAATATGAGATGTCAAGGCGTACTATCTGTACCATTCCTGCGGATTTCGGCAATGATTACGGTGGTTGGCTTCCTTCAATGCTCCCATGGTGTTTTTATAAATACTTGCATCTTCCTTTCTAGATTAAATCTTGTGTTAAATAACCCTTAGTGAGGTCCGTTCTGGTTCTCGCTCTTTTTTAGGAACGCAACCCCCCTTTCTTCTTCTCTTGGATTTTCTTTAGGATGACGGCTACTTTCGCTTCTGCTTCCCAGGAGGTTGCAGGCTCATCTTCTTCATTTTTCTCTCAAGGTGAAACGGCCACTCCCCCCGTGCTGAGGAGTACGTCCCGGTACCCTTTGTGATGACCTCTGATTTTAGGGTCGAGAGACCCTCCTCGAAGTCAGGGCACCGAGAGCCTATAACTTGGTACTTCAGCTCTATAACTGATATTAAAAGGGTAAATGCTGACTGTTGCTATGGAGATACCGTGCTTGTAGAGATTTCCACTTGGGGTAAAGATATTACAGCTCATAGGGCCGACTTTCTGAGTGTGTACACCTACCCATTCACTTTGGGGCTAGTGGATCCATCCTCGCCTCCGATCGGTCCTATGATTCTTGACTTTCGCCAGAGTTACTAGGTAACTCTAGGTCAAGTTCATCCTTCGTTCTGGCATGTGGTTTATATGATCAGGCATTACTCGAGCATGATAGTGGGAATGCCCTTTACCCTGAACTATTTGATCCGGATGTATAGTCCCCGTCTCCTTCGTGGGGGCTTAATCTAGCTTTACTATAGAGCTTCAAAATCCCTTCTTGCCTCCACCGAGGAGTTCAAAGATGATGGGTGGTTAAGCTGCTTCGTCTGAGTGAAGACGTCTAACTTGATTCAAGTGGAAAAGATGTTGTTCCATGAGAATTAGAACACCGGGCGTAAGTAAACGTGGTGCCTTTGCCCCTTCTTGGTGATTTCTCTTTATGCATCTTACTCCGTTTTCCTTGCTTTTTTAGCTGTAGCGATCTATCCTGGCACGGTGTCGGATCTCCAGGTCTGGGTTGGTCGTTTGCATTCAATCTGCCCGTATATCGATCGATCGTGGAGGGATTTATCCCGAGCTCAGTGGGAAGCCAAAGACCACGGTAAGCCTTGAGCCTCGGAGTATCCGTATATTTTGACGTAGCTTGCCGTTAGTAGGTTTCTTCGTCCCGTGCATTTAACTGCTGCATCTATGTAGGTCTAGGAGGAAACCCACTGATTATAGGGATGCCGTCCGTTGGAGGGGGCACTCTGATGCTTGACGAGGAGAAGAAAAGGCATGAGAGCCAGGGTGAAGGATCCCAAGGTCGACCCATCGGTTCTGTCCTCCGGGGCAACGGGAAATACTCGTACGGAAGGTGAGGGAGAAAGCAGATTCTCGGCACCCCTCAAAGAGCATCTGGGATCGATTGATCCTCGGGCCACGGGGACAGATGCTTTCGGACAGGAGTCTGATATTGGTGTGACCCGGCTTTGTGGAGGTGAGGTAGTGGATGGGGTACCGAGCACTGTCCTTAAATTAGCAGGTGGCCGGAGTCCTCCTTGAACTGGGACGCCCTTGGTAGGCAATTTGGAGGGGCCTGGATCTGGGGTTCAGGATGAATAGAGGATAGAGATTTCGGCTGACCCCGTTAGCCCGTTGGTTATTGTTTACTCTCCAAAGGGGGAGATCCTTCCATTATCTGGAATGCAAGACCAGTCTCGTAAGGAGCCTTTTGCGGTGGGAGCACTGATCAAAGGAAGAGAGGCACACGAGAGGCCGATGATCATTCTTGAGGGTAGTTCCGAGGCCAATGCCTCATTTATTTTTGGCGAGATATGTAGGCTTTGTGAGCGGGTAACTTTAGCCAGCCTTTTTCGCTATCTCGGGCTGCTCCGGCCTTTATTCTTTCTAACTTTTTATGTGATTTCAGGCCGAAGCGCTTTATAACTAGGCTCTCGCCAAGTATCCGGATGAGGTGAGCCGTCGTGAATGCGAGAAAGCCTATTTTACCGAAAATACAGGATGGACCGCGATCCATCCTGTTAGACGTAGACAACTTTTATGTTGTTCACCTCTGTGATTTCTTCGATGGCCATTATTTTGTCGGGGTTGATTTCGATCCCTGTATTTGAAACCATGAAGCCCAGGAATTTGCCCGAGCTTACACCGAAGGCACACTTCTCAGGATTGAGCTTCATGTTGTAGCTTTTGAGGATGTTGAAAGTTTCCTGCAAATGGGTCTGATTGGTCCTCTGTGTGCAGAGATTTGACTAGCATATCATCAATATATACCTCCATAGATTTACCTATTTGATGCTCGAATATTTTATTAACTAGGCGCTGATATGTTGCCCCCGTATATTTTAGCCCGAAGGGCATTACGTTATAGTAATATGTACTATATTTCGTGATGAATGAGGTCTTTTCCCTATCCTCGGGGTTTATCTGGATTTGATTGTACCCCGAGTAGGCATCGAGGAAAGTGAGGGCCTCATGACTGGCCCTAGCATCGATCAGCCGATCGATATTAGGCAATGGGAAGGAATCTTTGGGCACGATTTATTCAAATCTTTATAATATATGCACATCCTTAGCTTGTTCCTTTTTTTTTGGCACTACCACTACGTTAGATAGCTATTCGGGACACTTTACCTCCCTAATAGATCCGATTTTAAGGAGTTTTGTTACCCCCTCTTTGATGAAGGCATGTTTTACCTCGGACTATGGTTGTCTCTTTTGCTTCATGGGTTTGAATTTGGGATTGACGCTTAGCCTGTGGGAGGTTATTTTCGGTGGGATACCTATCATATCTAGATGGGACCAGGAAAAACAATCAATATTATTACTAAGAAATTGAATAAACCCTGTCCTGAGTTCGGGGGTCAGCCCCGTTCCCAGGTATACCTAGCGATCCGGGAGGTGATTGATTAAAACGGCCTGCTCCAGCTCTTTGACTGTTGAATTGGTTGCATCCGACTTCTCGGGGGCGACGAATGTTGGGGGGCCGAAGAAATCTTCCTTGTCATTTTCAAGGGTCTGCACGCTTCCTCCTCGTCTGAGACTGGGCATGTGGGGGATGGCGTCTGTGTTGGACCACGAACATTTCCTTCGCTTCTCACTACTCTCCATATATGGTTGCGATGCCGTCCCTCGTGGGAAACCTTACCACCTGGTGCAAGGTCGAGGGCACTGCCCTTATGTTGTGTATCCAAGGCCTACCAAGTAAGGCGTTGTATCTCATATTGCCGTCGATGACCTGAAACTCAAGTGTTCTGGATTGTGTCAGACGTGTTGATCGGAAGGGTGACCTGTCCTTTTATTTCTCCTCCGATCATGTTGAAGCCATGGAGGACTCGAGGGGTGGGAACAACTTGATTGAGCAGCCCCAAGTGCTCTACTACTTCTGACCTAATTATGTTGACTGAGCTGCCTGGATCCTTGAGCACGTGCCTTATCCTAGTGTAGTTTAAGAGAAATGAGATTACTAGCGCGTCGTTGTATAGTTCCGTCATAGCCTCAAGATCCATTTTGCCAAATTTGAGGGTTTCTCTGGGTAAGTGTCTTCGGGTCGGTCCTTCTTCCTTAGCGGTCGTTCTCATTCATTTGGACATGGGTCCTCGAGGAATCAAACCGTGGGGCTTGCTGCCCTAGCTTCGAACTAGTCGATGGAGGACCTCGAGGCCAATATCTGGGCTCGATCTCGAGCCATTGGGGATGGTCGGGAATAGGATAATAGTTGGAATATAGTCAAGCAAGGCTCTTTCTGGCCAATACCAAGTAATAAATGAAGAACAAGTAAGAAAGAGATAAACAATAAAGTGGCCTCGGGCCAGTCAAAATGAGCAAATTAGAAAGAAGAGAGAGAAAGAGATATTATTACACTTGTGGAGAAATAATTGGAGCAATATCCGCCATGCTTACAAAGTGTTAGGGATCCCCTTTTATATAGGAGGGGAATCCGTATAATACAAAGCATGTTAACCGTAAAGGTATGGAGATAGGATGGCTAGATGTGACATCTTGAAAATTGGCCCCGGATAGGCCAAGCTTGTCAGGCTAAGCCGCGTGCGTTGGGAACTCCTCCCTCGCCCGTTGTATTTGTCGAAATGCAATACCCTTTGAACTGATAATCTATCGAACCACGAGGATGAGTCTCGACCTTGGCTTAGAGCCCCGAGGGGCATGACCGTGAGACGGCCTTATGACGGGGGAATCAGGCCCCAGATTCACCATATACATTAACGTTTAGAATAGATGAAATCTTTCCCTAATAGTGGGATAAATGGCACAATTGTAAGGGATAAAAAATGAAGTTTGGGCCTCTGAAAAGGGAAATTTCCTGAATTGTACAAGATTAGGATAACCGTGTAAGTTAACTCATAAGGGAGCTAGGTTTCAATAGATCGATGCCTGCGAACGTAGTTTTTTAGGCCTTAAAGGATAGATTAACTTCAACACCGGTTCTAATGCTTCCAGAAGGGACCGATGGTTACATTATCTATTGTGACGCTTCAGGCATTGGATTGAGTTGTATGGTAAGGTTGTGGCATATGCTTCTAGACAACTAAGAAAGCACGAGAAGAACTACCCGACCCACAATTTAGAGTAAGCCATGGTGATTCATGCACTAAAGATGTGGAGGCACTACTTGTATGACGTTCATGTTGATATCTATACAGATCATAAGAGCCTCCAGTATATATCTAAGCAAAAGGAATTGAATCTTTGTCAAAGGAGATGGTTGGATCTACTTAAAGGCTATGACATTGATATTTTATACCATCCAGGGAAGGCGAACGTTGTAGCCGACGCCCTTAGCCGTAGATCTATGGTAGCCTATCGTATTTACAACTAGAAAAGAGGGGAATAGCCCATGAGGTTCATCAGCTAGCTAGTCTTGGAGTTCGGATACTGGACTCAGGTCATATTGGAATTACTCTTCAGAATACGACAACTTCCTCATTAGTAACTGATGTAAAGGAACGCCAGTACGAGGATCCTGTGTTAGTTTATTATAAGGATACCACCCTTCAGAAGGAGAAGACACCATTTAGAATTACACAAGATGGGGTCCTCAAATATCAAAGAGGATTGTGTGTGCCTAATGTTGCAGGGCTGCGATCGGTAGATTATGGGAGAAACTGACTATTCTTGTTATCCTATCTATCCAGGAACATCAAAGAGGTATCATGATATCAAGGAAGTGTATTGGTGGGACGACGTGAAAAAGGATATAGCAGAATTTGTTGCTTAGTGTCCTAACTATCAGCAGGTTAAGATTGAGCATAAAAAACACAGTGGATAATTGCAGGCTATGGAGATTCCGACTTGGAAATGGGACGTAATAAATATGGACTTCATCATAGGCCTACCTCGTACCTAGCGTAATTTCGATTCGATATGGGTGTTTTTTAACAGACTTACTAAGTCAGCTCGTTTTCTGCCCATTAGAACTACATGTTACTCAGAAGTTTATGCAACGCTTTATATTAAAGAGATAATATGACTGCATGTGTCCCTGTATCTATTATCTAGGATAGAGGAGCTCAATTAACAGTTAACTTCTCGAGGTCCTTCCAAAAAGGATTGGGGACTCAAATAAGTCTTAGTACATCATTTCATCCCCAGACAGACGGACATGCTGAGCGTACTATTCAAACACTGGAGGATATATTACGAGCTTGTGTAATAGATTTCAAAGGTAGCCGGGATGATCATCTGCCGCTTATTGAGTTCACATATAATAATAGTTACCAATTCAGTATTCAGATGGCTACATATGAAGCTCCTTATAGATGGAAGTGTAGGTCACCTATAGGGTGGTTCAATGTTGGGGAAACTACGTTAGTAGGACCAGAATTAGTACAACAGGCAATCAAGATAATTAAGCTTATACAGAAAAGGCTATTGGCAACTCAAAGCCGTTAGAAGGCTTATGCGGATAATCGACGACGAGACTCAGAATTTCAGGTGGAAGACTGAGTATTCCAAAAAGGTATCGCCGATGAAAGTTGTCATGAGCTTCAGAAAGGAAGGGAAACTTAGCCCACGGTATATTGGGCCTTATAGGATCATTCAGAGAGTGAACCAAGTAGCTTATGAGTTAGAATTGCCCTCGGAATTTGAGCCTGTCCATCCCATTTTTCACGTATCTATGTTATAGAAGTGCATTGGCGATCCTACCCGAGTGGCGCCCACGAATGATGTATAGATTACAGAAGACTTGTCATACAAGGAAATTTCGGTTGCTGTTCTAGACCAACGAATCCGCAAACTACAGAATAAGGAGGTAACCTCCGTGAAAGTACTTTGGAGGAACAACAATGACTTGGAAGGACGAGGAAGACATGAAGTCTAGATATCCCTACTTATTTTCTCCTCCAGAGAAGGGTCTGTCTGAGACGTCATAACCTCAAGGTGCGTGTACGAATTCTTGTGATAGCTATTGTTATTGGTCGTGTGAGGCCATCGTTGTTATTAAAGATTATGGTCATATATGGCGTTAAATTACTGGGTTTCTATAAGAAGAGTTGGGAGTAACGTCATTACAAAGGCGACTCTACCAAGGTTACATGAATCCCGTGAAGTTAAATATTCGAGGACGAATGTTTCTAAGGGGGGAATGATGTTAAATCTCGCGTTTCCGTACGTTAAAATTTTATTTTCAGTTAACCGACGCAGACTCGGAGATGAGATCATCTTGACGTTAACGTCCTTATGCTATTTATAATAGGCGATAAGTAAGTGTTATGAAGGATAAAGGGTTACACGGATTAAAGAAAATAAGTTTCGTTGAAAGTGGCCAATTTGGAATAAAATACGGGTCGAGCGATAATACCCGATAATTATGAACTAGTACCATGCAAGGTAGCATATGACAACGGTAGTATAATATATAAATTATATATGAAATATTTTAAAAAAAATAGAATTTTAAGTAATTTGTGTTAATTTTTAACTTATACGGGTAATTGATTAATTATCGGGTAACAAGACATTACCCAGTTAACTAATAAGCGGATAAAAATTAACAAAAACTTACTCCAAAAATGTGGCACAAATGCCACAAGACTAAGATGACTCATGAGCCATCTATGCCATGTGGCTATATATGGCCAAATCAAAATCTAATTAACCTAAGACTTACGTCTTATCTTCATTCTTAGGTTCACACATATGAAAGATCAGAAACATTTCCTTCATTCAAGATCAAACAACCATTTACATTCTGTCTTTGGTTCTTAAACCAAAAACGTGAAAGTGCTACCAATTTTTCGCCAGTTCTGACTTAAACCAAAAACGTGAAAGAGCTACCAATTTTTAGCCAATTCTGACTTAAACCAAAAAGCAGAATCATTTTCGTTCATTAATTCAATTTTTAGCCAATATTTCAATTTCAAAGAGCTACCAATTTCGTTTTTGAATTTCAAGAATTTCAAAGCAGAATTTCATCCATATTTCGCATAAGCAAATTCGTTCAAATAATTCCGAAAACAGGTATGTTAAGGACCTCCTTTCTTTCTTTTGGCATGGTCCAATTATACTGAAGAAACGAGTAAACGCACAGTTTCCATAAATTACTCTATTCATAGAAATAGTAGGGATGTCTATATTCTTGATTCCCCATGAAAAATATTACTATCTTCTGTTCATGGGACTCAGAATAATACACAATTGAAAAAGTTTATCCGGAAGGAATATTGAGATTATTGCATATGTTTCATGCATTTCACTCATTTATACATTTGCATTGACCCACGACCATATGGCATTATATACGCGTATATATGTATATTATATTTATATGGGATACGAGAAAAAGGTTATAGCATTATATATGCACCACCACCTGATCAACTGGTATATGATGATGATGTTTCCCACAATGGCGGAAATATAACTCAGACGGCGTTATATATGCATATATATGTACGTATATGTATATGGGACATGGGAAGAGGCTATGACGTTATATACGCACCACCACCTGATCAGATGGTATATGTTGATGATGTGCCAATGATGGCCGAGACAATATGATGGGATGCCCTCAGTGGCTTGATGATATTATGTACACTATACCTATGCATGACACGATATTATATGCATGTGCATGATGTTATAAACGTTTTAGAATTTAAAAAGTTATTCAGATTTAAAGGTGTGTTTCTATATTCCATGTTTCATCTATGTCTTTTACGTACAAATTTCCATGCCTTACATACTCGGTACATTTTTCGTACTGACGCCCTGTTTCACGGGCCTGTGTTTCATGCCCGCAGGTGCATGTAGGCAAGCCGACGGTCCCCCTTCTTAGAATCCCTGATCAGCGAGAGTTAGCGTGCTCCATTTGATCCAGAGCTGCTTTTTATGTTGGTACGATACATTTGTGTGTATGTATATATATATATATATATATATATATATATATATATATATATATATATATATATATATATATATATATATATATATATATATAT
>MU672307.1:21807-61271 GCA_026770625.1 Nicotiana glauca
TATATATATGGGTATGATGTGGCTCTGTTCTATCTTTGTACAGTTATATTTCTGTTAGAGGTCTATAGACAATATGTCTAGCTGGGATATATGGGGCCTTGTCGGCTTTCAGTTATTGGATGTATAGTTGTCTATAGCATCCTTGCCGGCTCGCCCTCTATATTCTGCAGATATACGTACATATGCCTTGTTGGCAGGTTTCCTTCATGTATGTTATCTTCGTAATTCAGAAGATGTTATACAAGTTCATATCCAAGATGTATGCTTATGGGTGTTTGACTGGTTTCGATTGGAGTTGGACTGAAGCCGAGATTATAAAGGCAACCTCGAGAAATAGGTAACTTCTATTTTGAGGGAATATAGGCTTCTTCTCCTATTTTTGGAAACTTATGTTCCGGTATCTCAGTTGCAGGAAAAGACAGGGACGCTAGAGCGCCTTCGAGGTGAGGTCGATCGGGTTAATTCTGAGTGCAACAATTTTGAGGCACAGATAGATATTCATGTTGTTGCCAAAAGGAATGCTTTCGATAAGGCCTGTGCCCTCGAGATACAACTTCATAATGCTCCTGGAGATAACTCGGTCCAGACGAGCAGAATTGCTAAGCTTGAAATAGATCTTTTGGAGCTGAAGGCCGAAGCCATAGATGCTCGCGCCGAAGCCGAGGAGGTCCGGTCAAAGACCAATAAGAAAGTGGCCATCTATCTGAAAGATGCCGCCGAACCTCGTGCGAAGTTGAGGGGGGATTCCGATCGAGAGATGAGAAGCAATGAATATGCCCGGTGCAAATCCCGGAGGGAAATTCTCAAGGAGATTCATGGTAAGGGCTTCGATCTCTTGGAGGAGATAGAGCAGGGCAAGACAGATGAGTTCGATGCCAAGTTCCTTGTTTCCGATGATGAAGACGACAAGAAGGGGACCAGTGAGGGAGCTGGTCCCGATGGTGACATAGTCCCCGAGAGGGAAAGGCTAAATTCACGAGGGTAGACAAGTTTTTATTTCTTGTCCTTTGTATAAGGCTTCCTAAGGGAGTGATGTAAATATACATTTGTACCATCATTCATAATAACAAAGGAAACCTTTGGTTTTCCCTTCGTATGAACTTCCACTTATTTGTGTCTTTGTTTATGTTTTGAGTGTTGATGCTTGTCGATAATTAGTCCGATATGTTGGACTTTTAAGATTGGAACCCTTAGGTTATGCTTGATGAGGATTTGATGATAGTTAACCGTTCAGGGCTCGGTCCTCGAATCAAATTTTGACTCAGGCTCATTGACCCTTAATTTTTCAACATAGTAGCCCTTAGGCTCTTACATATTAGCCCTTAGGCTCTTTAGGCTGGCCCTTAGGCTCTTATACATTGGCCCTTAGGCGCTTTAGGCAGGCCCTTAGGCTTTTACGCATTGGCCTTTAGGCGCTTTTTAGATTGGGTCGATGCGACCTCTGATATGGATATAGTTTTCCCCATTTCGGCTGAAATTTTGATTATGCCTTGGCATGTTTTTTGTTTGTCTGACTCTTTGACGGATCAAATAAGAACCTCGATTATGAATCTATATGCGATGATAATTGAGTACATTAGGAGGTTCTCATAAAGGCTGATGTTTCGAAGCCTTTTGCTGAAGGCTGATTGTCTCGAAGCCTTATCATCATTTGGAGCTGAAATGATCGAAGCTCTTTTGCTTATACCGGGGGTAGCCTGATTAACCGGTTCTTTTTGAAGTATTTTCAAAGTTTTTAAAGGCCTTTAGTTTTACGATGGCAGTCGGACATCTCCGAGCTGCATTAGTTTGGTTGGAGACTTTTGATACGATGGTATTCCATAGTCCCCGTGTGAGATGACCTCGGCGTCTATATCGTGTGTACACCTTTTTAGGGGTTTTACAAGTTCGATATATAGCGCTGGTTTAATATTAGGGTTATGACCTTTTGAGGTCTTATAAATTTTGGCATGCCTTGTTGAGGTCTTACAGATTTGGTGTTGCCTTATTGAGGTCTTATAGATTTGGTGTTTCCTAGTTGAGGTCTTACGAGCCTGAAATTGCCTTATTGAGGTCTTACGAATTCGAATTTTTGATGGCTTCGACGAGCAGACTGTCGGTGGCAATCCCCGAGAGTTCGAGGATTTTTGGCCCTTGAGCCGTTTTACGTGAAAACATTGAATTTTTTCGTGTATTTTGATAAGCAAGAGGGGCTTCCTAAATTATTTGATGTATACGTACATGTTTTTTGCCTTTGGAGGACCGATTATTCTACATGGACACGTTTCATTCGACCGTTTGGCCCATTGCATCATTCTCCTATCAGGGTCCTCCTAGGCGTTGTTTGAGTTATTTAAAAATACGGCCTCCCAGGGTGATGCCCCCCGGTATTTGAGGTTGATCGGAAGAAAGCCTTAAATACTTGATGATTTCTCCTTAGGTAGAATATGGGTGTTGCCTCATTAAAAACCTCGCTGGTAAAACCCGTTTGGGATAATATCCTGTCTAAGGGAAAAAGAGTGCAACACATGCTTTAAGACCCAAGGTCTTCGAGGTCTTCGAGCTGGAAGGTGCTTCGATTCTTCTCAATCAGACACCTGCAATAAGTTAGTACAAAACATAAGTGAAAAGGGAGAAGGTACGAGGACGCGTCAAGGTCCTTTATTTACTCATTCGGATGGGATCGAGAACGTAAGTTGTGGTTGCTATTTGTCTATTTCCTTGTCTTTTGACCTCTTCTGCATAGAGGGTGTAGATGCCGATGCTGCATCATGCACCACGAACATCTCTCTTACTGCGTATTGTTCCCCGTACACTGCTTTTACTCCACCCTTGGTTGGAAACTTCATCATTTGATAAAAGGTAGAGGGTATTGCAGTGATATTGTGTATCCACGACCTTCCCAACAAGGCATTGTATCTTATGTCGCCTTCGATGACATGAAACTTGGTCTGTTGGACTGTTCTTGCTATAATACTATATCATAGTCCCTTTCGATAGTGTTTGTCCAAATTTCTTCCAACAGACCAAGTTTCATGTCATCGAAGGCGACATGAGATACAATGCCTTGCTTGGAAAGTCGTGGATACACAATATAAGGGTAGTACTTTCAACCTTGCATAAAATGATGAAGTTTCCAACCAAGGGTGGAGTAAAAGCAATGTACGAGGAACAACATGCAGCAAGAGAGATGTTCGTGGTGCACGACGCAACACCGGCATCTACGCCCTCTATGCCGAAGAGGTCAAAAGACAAACAAATAGACAAATAGCAACCACAACTTACGTTCTTGGTCCCATCCGAATGAGTAAACAAAGGACCTTGATGAGTCCTCGGAGAAAGTAATACAAAATGGATCAAAGCTCTAACGCTATCAATGCTAAGGTATAACCTTCTCCCTTTTCACTTATGTTTTGTACTAATTTATTGCAGGTGTCCGATTTAAAGGAATCGAAGCACCTTCCAGCTCGGAGACCTTGGCTCTTCAAGCATGTGTTGCAGTCTTTTTCCCTTAGACTAGATATTATCCCAAACGGGTTTTACCAGTGAGGTTTTTAACGAGGCAACACCCATATTCTACCTAAGGAGCATTCATCAAGTATTCAAGGATTTCTTTTGATCAACCTTAAATACTTGGGGGCATCACCCCGGGAGGTCATATTTTCAAATAACTTAAACAACGCCTAGGAGGACCCCGATAGTAGAATGATGTAATGGACCAAACGGTCGAATAAAATGTGTCCATGTAGAATAATCGGTCCTCCGAAGGCAAAAAACATGTATGCATACATCAAATAATTGAGTAAGCCTCTCTTGCTTATCAAAACACACGAAAAAATTCAATGCTTTCACGAAAAACGGCTCAAGGCCCAAAAATCCCCGAAGACTCGGGGATTGCCACTGACAGTCTGCTCGTTGAAGCCATCAAAAATTCGAATTCGTAAGACCTCAATAAGGCAATTTCGAACTCGTAAGACCTCAAGTAGGAAACACCACATCTATAAGACTTCAACAAGGCAACACCAAATCTGTAAGATCTCAACAATGCCTACTCAAATTTGTAAGAACTTAAAAAGGCATAACCCCGATATTAAGGCCAAGGCTATGTATTCGAACTTGTAAGACCCCGAAAAAAAGCATACCCTTGATATAGACGCCGAGGTCATCTCACACAGAGACTATCGACTACGGTCGTATCAAAAGGTCCGGCCATATTAACATGGCTCGAAGACGTTTAAGTGCTACCATAAAATAAAAAGCCTTCAAATAATTTGTAAATACTTCGTAAAGAACCGATTAATAAGGCTACCCTTGACATAAGCAAAGGAGCTTTGATAACATCAACTCCGAACAATAAAAAGGCTTCGAAAACAATCTGCTTTCAATTAAAAGTTTTCAAAAACTCAGCCTTCAAGCGAATCTCCCAAGGTACTCAACTATTGTGACATATTGACTCATAATCGAGGTTCTCATTTGAGCCATTGAAGAGTCAGATGAACATTAAACATGCCAAGGCAAAATCAAAACTTCTAAAGTCTTTAGCTAAAATGAGGGAAAACTATAGCCACATTAGAGGTCGCATCGACCCAATCTAAAAAGAGCCTAAGGGCCAATGCGTAAGAGCCTAAGGGCCAGCCTAAAGAGCCTAAGGGCCAATGCATAAGAGCCTAAGGGATAATGTATAAGAGACTAAGGGCTAATGTATAAGAGCCTAAGGGCCAGCCTAAAGAGTCCAAGGGACTATCTAAAGAGCCTAAGGGCCAATGTATTAAAAACATGAGGGTCAATAGCCCTGGGTCAAAATTTGACTCGAGGATCGAACCTCGAACGGTAAACTGTTATCAATCATTAATCGAACATGAAAACCTAAGGGGTTTATATTCTAAGTGCGACACATTGGACTGATTATCAACAACCATCAAAATTTATTCCAAAAAGGCAAAGGGAAGATAAAAAATGACGAAAAGAAAATATCCTTATATATATGTAATAATGGCTCACAAATACATATTTGCAAGGCTCACGCTTGGAGCCTTTAGACAAAAAAGGAACAAATAATAACCTAATCTACCACTGGGGTCACTTGACCGGATGGATATCCCTTAGAAGTTGTACCTTCAACGGCTTGACTCTCTACCCTTGAAATATCAACGGCCTCCTCCCCCTTTGGGACTTCACCTTCATATTAATCATCCCCCGAGACGCTGGCCGAACTACTGGCTGAAACATCATTCAAAGAAAGCAGAGCTGCCAATTCTTCCTTTAGGGCCTTCACCCTCTCGATCTCAGCAGATGAATCAATGCCCCCTGCATTTACATCCTGGAGAGCATGTCTCCGAGATCTTAATCGAGCATGCTCTAGGGCTTGGGTCAGTTCAAGCTCGACCTCTTTAGAAACCTTCTTGGCTCGAGCATTTGTAGCACTATCATCTTCTCAGTACGAGGATATGAGCGCATCAACTTCCGACTTGATTGGAGATAGCGCGGCGACCGATTCAGCATGGAGATCCTTATACTTACTACTATCCTTTCTCACACCCTGAAGATGATGCTCAACTGAGGTCAACTTCCTCTGGAGGGTATCTCTCTTGGAGGCTATCTCGTCCACATGCTGCTTGAGTCTGAATCTCTATATCCCTAGCTCTAAGCCCCACCCTCATCAAGACATCTTTCTTCTCAAGCTGTAAAAATCGACCCACAGGTTTTAAATGCTAAAGTCAGACAAGAACAAAAATAAAAACATACGAAGCCTGTATTACCTGCTCAACAAGATCGGTCCACTCTCGAGACACCATCTCCAAACGAGCCCAAAGGTCATGAAAATCCTCCTCCTTTTTGGTAAAAAGAGTTCTGAGCTTTCCAGCCTCTGATGAGAGCCCCTACAGTCTTCCTCATTGCGGGTCAACTCACCTTGGGACTTAGCAAAGGCTTGATTGTAAAGCACTATAGCCTAAAAGCATAAAAAGAATTAAATCAAGAAGATGAGGATCAGAGCTTAAAGCATGGTCGACGAAAGATAACCTGTTTGCTTAACCTCTAGACTTCTTAGAAAATGAGCGATGCATTAAGCTCGAAGTTTCCTTTGACCCTAGTAAAGAATCTGTCAAACACTTCATTCTGCCCGAGGGACATCCTCGTGTAGGAAGTCTCTTTATTATGGGCATCCCGTATCTCTCTCGGAGAAAATGCTGGACCCGACGGAGAATTACCCACATCAATAACTACGGCTGGATCGATCGGGGCCTTCTCTTGCCTCCGGGGAGCCTCAGAGCTGGGCTCCCCTAACTCATCTACCAAATGCTCCTCAGTTTGGGAAATGTTTTGGTCGTCGACCAGCTCAGGGACCCACTCTCAAGAGCCTCTTCGGCCCGAGATGGGACAATATTAGCAACTTCTAGTTTGGAAGCCTTCAGCTCAACATCCATCAGCTCAGCAAGATTCGAAGCAGACACGCTTCTTCTTCCCCAGGGTGCTAGCGGGGATTCATCTTTCTCTTTGACCCTAGCTCGGGGGCTCTCTGCTTCTTTCAAAGATAAGGCCGCTGAATCGACCTTATGTTTTTGATCTTTAGCCCTCTTCGGTTTTGGGCACTTAGTCGGTGATTTTCTCTTTCTCTTCTTCTTCTTTGTATGTTTTGGGGTATCTGCCTCCCCGGAGGGGGTTTCCCTCATCAAAGAGGCCTCTCCCAGGCTTGCAAAAAATACAAAAGGTCGGTATAAAAAATGAGAATACAGTGAAGGGGTATCACCTATAAAGAGCTTAAGTACTATAGAACAAAAAACCTTACCATGATTTTTAGCTTCTCATCGGGCCTTGGCCAGATCGCGCCACACGCGCTGAGCATACAGGCAAGTCAAATCGAGCTGGCAAACCCAGCCCGAGAGATCCTTAACTGCGTCAGGGTATCACATAACAGCTGCATCATTAAAGGAGTCAGTTCAAGGGGAAGATGGTCCAAAGGAAAGAGAAAATAATTAATTAACATATTCGCTTACGATTTATATTCCATTCCTCGGGGAATGGAATCCTTTCAATAGGAATTAGATCCGAGGTCCTAACTCGAAAAAAGTGGCTCATCCTCCCTCTGTCCTTGCCTTCGTAGGTACAAGCAAAGAGAACCTTTGGGGCCCGACGTTGAAGCTTAATCAGATCGCCTCGATAGATTCGGGGGCTGTACATCCTAATCAGATGGTCAAGGGTAAAAGCCATCCCCTCAACCATGTTTTCAAATGCCTAATCATGTATACAACGCACCTGAATGATGGATGGATTTAGTCAAGTGTCACCCGATATTGTCTGTAAAAATCGAGGATTACAGGGTCTATCGATGGCGAGGATGGTTCTACTGGGCCTAGGGTAAAAGGATATGTATATACACTGAGAAAACCAGGTTTGTGTGTCATTACATCTTCCTCCCGAGGAGGAATCTCCACTTACACCGCTTCTCCCTAACGGCAATCAGCTTTCACCTTCCTAGTGTCGGTTATCAGGCTAATGCATCGGGATATGGGTTCGTACCGCCCTGGTTTCGAAGTAGGCTTTTCAACCGCGAAATCAAAGGATGTTTCACAGTGTTCGGGGATGCACTCCTCAAGGAGAGGAGGTACTATGGCATTGCCCTTATACGAGCGTGAATATGAAGAAGCTTTATCATCTTGAGGAATAGTTCTAGAGGTCTTCACCATTTTTACTGAAAAATTTCAGAGGAAAAGAGAAAACTGGATAAGAGACGAACCCAAGAAAGAAGTAAGAAGAGCTGTTGAAAATTTTGAGATATGATGAAGAGTAAGGAGTGAAGGATTGGAGTAGTTATAGGGTCCAATAGTGCGCGTTGGGGAAATCCAAAGGACGACCAACTGTCATCTCGAGGCTTTTCAAGAGCCGTGCGAGCGTGACTTTTGAACGTCCCTTTTTGTCACATCAACTTCTCACATGGCTTGAAGATGTAACGATGGAGGCATTGAAGTGTTGAAGAATTCAAATCATTTCTTGTTATTTTATTCCAAGAAACGCGGGGACTATTTGTATACGGCCAAAATCAGGGAAGGCCCATTTTATGGCTTCTATGGCATTTAAAGCCCGGACTCGATGGGTTCGAAGAAAAATCTAAGGATCTTCCTCATCGCACTCACATTGAGAGGGTATATTGAAGACTTATTGTAGCATACCTTGAGGCAACATGAAAATTGACGACCATCATGGAAATGCGGGAAATTCCTGAGGGCACGTGATTAGAACTGACAAAGTTTTCAAGAATAGTATAAATCCGTATTGAGCCATTATACAATTGTACCAACAACATTTCCTTATTATTATTAGACATGTACTATGTTGGGATTCACCCCTCCTATATAAGGGGGACCCTTGTCATTTCGTAAGGGGATGAATACTGAATACAATACAACATTCTCTGCACTTCTTGCCTAAACGTGTTCAACAATTACTCTACAGATTTATTGCTTGTTCATTTATTGTTTTTCATTTATTACCCACTATTAACCGCAAAAGGCTATGTTTGAGGCATTCATTATCATTGTCTCTTCATTAATTGTTTATTGCTAACTACCCTAACTAGACCTCGAAGCCCCTGCTCTAGCCAGCTCGAGGCTCAGTTTTGCGATAACATTGGTTTGCATATCTTATTCTCTTTATTTACATTCAACATCTATTGCCTGACAACTAGCATTGAAATAAATCATATATTTTTAGAACCACAAAATCAAATATAATTATCAATACCATTTTCAAGGTAAACAGTTTGGCCCCCACCGTGGGGCTAAAAATAATAATGATTGTTTTGGTGCTAGTTTTCTGAAAACACAAGTTATTGTTCACACTTTTTTCTTGTCCAAGAATGTTTGATTTCAGGTAAAAAATGTCTAACTCAGCAAATGCTCATGAAAACAACGGTATTGGGCTTCATGGAGAGAATGGTGCAGATGCAGTGTAACAACATAAAACCCAGGGGTGGCACCAGCACAAATCCCTGTCGATGTGGGTTCACGCAACGCTGTGCATATCAATATGAGCTCACATACCAATAAAAGTGTGCGCGGTGAAAGAGATGTTAGACTTCAAGTCATTTTTGAGATGTTTCAAGCACAATAAGTGGCTATTCCTCAGCTATAAAGTCAACAAAAAACACTAAGCACAGTAGCCCCGGAAATGACTCCTCGAGTCGAGCAGGCACAAGAGAGATCGAGTGATAACGGGTCAGCAGCAGACCTCGATAGTATGACTTTAAGTACCATAGGCTTTCCCCTCATGTAAATCACCACAAATGTAAGCTTACTCAACTTGAAATGTTGTAGGGTTTTTTGGAATCCAATAAAGGCTTTTGGACTAAGGTTGGATAAGCTATGATAGAACGACTTCATCTTTCCTTTAGCACTCCTTTACCTTTTATCGGCTCATGCTTTGCCAACTCTTTGAGGCATTTTATTTTTCTTGGGGGAATTATAGAGGCTTAACATCACTCTTCCTTGGTCATAATATCCATTTTTCTCCTTCTTTGATTCCTCCATGCTTTGCATCATTACTTTTCTTTGAATCCCTTCAACTTATTCACTTTCTTTTTGTTTTTTCCGTTTTGTTCTTTTTTTTTCTTGCCTTTCCTTCTCTTTATTTCTTTTTTCTTTTTACTTGATACCTCTTTCAAACTACTCATCTCTCCCCCAAACTTATATTTATAGCCAATTTTTTCACAAGAGTGTTAAGAAAAGCTCGGGTACCAAGAGAGGGTCACCACAAAATGGATAAAACCTTGTAACATGGTTATCAAATGAGACAGGTTTTATGGTTCACTAGGGATAACAACATTGGTGAGCCATAGAAAATTTCAAGCGGGACAGGAAAAGCCTACAATAATTTCTCAAGCCAAGCAGAACTTACAATTTCACCTAGAAACACATTCAGGGCAAGTTCTAGACCATTCGCACAGGTACTTGGACTTGCAACGAAAACATCTCACCTCTCATGCAAATGGATTGTTAAAGAAGATAGAGTCGAGGGCCCACAACGATAATATTCAAGATTGAAAATTACTATGGTTCGACTAAAACACTCAATGATTGCCTAAGTCAATACAAAAGTCAAAAGGTCACTAACTAGAGATATTTCTTTCCAAAAACCTTGTTTTTAACCATAAGCACATAGTTAAGTGTGTTGGTACCAAGTGAAGCATGTTTGACTTTTCCATCCTGACTCAGTTAAGTCTTTTTATTCATTATTACTACTATTACTACCTAGACATCAAAGACGGACTGAATCCCTTAAAAATGTTGTCATGCCATCCATCGTTGGGAAGAGTCACTCGGTTCACACAAAAACTACCTTTGGAAAGAACCGTGGCATTAACAAAACCAAAGGCTTATTATCCACTAAAACATAAAAAAAGGTACTAACTTAAAAAAAGCTTCCGCCACTATTCACGAGCCATAACTCCGGAATCCGACAGTGGATTGTCGCAAATTGGGTGTCAAAAGAAGCGTCTACTCTTTTCTCATAATCCCCAATTTGTTTCATCCTAAAATCTATTACCAATTGGTACAAATCTTAATTTTTATTTCGTGAAATTACTGTAGCACACATATTTTTTCCATTATATTATTTTGCTTCTTCACGTCAATGGAGTTTTGAACAACTTTATGGCTGCTGCAACCTCTCCCCAGCCTTTGGCTGTGGGAGAGGCAATCCAAAACAACACAGAAACAATTCCAAATTTGAAGCAAAAGCAGTCATACTCTGCACAACTCCAACCAAAAAAATCTGCCGCAATTTTGTCCAAGATCGAGTTGAGTCCAGTCAATATCGTTCATGGAGAACCAACTGTTGAATTCACCATGGAAGAGGTTAATGCATTCACCATTGAGGAGGGATTGCACAAAGCAGTAATTCTAAAATTTTCTTATGGAAGACCAGACCTTCATGAATTGCGACAACCCATACCAAAGCAGTTTGATGTTAAAGGCTGTTGTAACGTCGGGCAGCTTGAATTTCGTCACATCTTGGTAAGATTTGATTTGTTTTATGATTATGTTCAGTTCTTATCAAGAATTACTGGTTATGTTAAATCAAAGGGGGATGAGTTCTTCTTTAAAATATTCACATGGATGATAGGATTTAATCCACGAGAAGAAACGTCAAAAGCAATTGTTTGGCTTTCGTTCCCATATCTGCCGCCCAATATTTTTGCAAAAAAATTGTTAATGTCGATTGCTCTAGCAGTAGGGAAACAACTTTCTGTAGACAAGGCAACGCAGGATCGTACTAGGCCAAGTACTGCAAGAGTTAAGGTTTTGGTAGACCTTTTGGACAAACATCTAGTAAAAGTTTAGATTCACATCGTCGACAAATATTCTGGGAAGTATGTGGAGTTTCATCAATAGGTGGTATATGAAAACCTTCCAAAGTATTGTACATGATGTAAGCATCAAGGACATGAAGAAAATTCATGTTGATCGATAATAGGAAGAAACAAAGAAATCGAAAAAACAAAAAATACAGTACATGTTGATATGAAGGATGTGGACCTGAGTAATGTTGAGTAGTTAAAAGGTGATGCTAGGGAGTTGTTGAATGCCAATCAAGTTGCCAATAAAATTAAAGACACTGCAAATATTGAGGTGCTGCCAACTATGAAACCAACAGGTTATATCAGAGATCGAGGAGGTGATATCGATTCAAATAATGCGACTAATGTAGTTTCTGTTGATTGAGAATTAGCCAGAATCAACACAGCTTTGGAGCCACATATGGTGAAGGTTAATAACATTGACATGTTTAATGGTGATAAGGAGGAGGAATTAGCTGAGCAGGTGATTAATAATGCAGGTAAAGCTGGTACTTTTTCATCAAGAATAGGCTTTGAGGAATTGGAGTATGCAGCAGCTACAGCTTCTAAGTCTGAGATTATGAAAAATTCTAATGGAGGTGTGCAGGCTGATACTAGAGTTTTGAATCATACTGATGCTACTGGTCCTATCAATCGAGCTACAACCAAGATTACAAATGATATTTCTTCTGCTGTAGCGAGAGGTACACAGGCTGTGGAGTCAACTTTACACAACAATGCTATGATGGATCCAAATGATGTCAACAATTTGGTACAACAAGAAGTGGGGACAGATGGTAATAATCATGCTTTAATAAGGGATGTGGCTGCAGATATTCTAGGTAATACAACAGTTGTTGTGAAATCTAATTTACCAGCTGATGCTTCGGGCAAATTTGCTATGGAAAAAGGTCATGGGACTGATAGTGACCCTATAGATCCTATTGCTAGACAAAACTCCAAGGAAGTTGGGCGTCAGAAACCAGTAATTGATTATTCCATTGCTGGTCCACAAACTACTGCTGTGCAAGATGTGGTCTTCGAAAAAAGAGCTGCACAAGTGCTTGATCCAGGGCAATCTGGTGCAAATCAAGCTGAAGAAATTGCTATTGAGAATGCATTTTTGGAGATTTCTAATATTATGAATGCAACTGGTGTGATCATGGCTGTCAAGCAGGCCCAAAATTTGTTAGCTGATCAGGCTAATTCCAACGATGAAGCAGTATGTTTGCAGGTTGTAAATCCTGGTAATCTCACACAAAAATTAACAGATGAATCTATTAAGGGAGTTAATATTGCTGATATAATGGCAGAAGACAAGACATTTGTGTCTAGTAAAAAAGGCACTCCCATAAATAGCAAAAGGCAGTAGGTTGAAAAAAGCTCGAGAGACAGTACATGTGATCGAAGTAGTACAAATCTGTTTGATGCTCTTGCTTATGTGAATAATGAGGTCGAGCTGGGTGCTTTTCGTGTACCTATGACTAGCCCCACCAATATGCATTTTTCCAGCCCTCACGTCGAAAAAATTTTCAGGGACGCCCAGAATGCAATGGCAAGTCCATATCACTTTTGTTAAACGACCATTAGTCACTTTGAACAAATCCGTGTTTGAAATTCCTTCACAGTCAATAGAATATTTTGGTGAGTATTGAAGGGTGTCTGGGCAGTTGATACTGTCAACTGGAAATAACAACGACATTACTCAACCAAATGTGAGGGAGATGGTTATTAAATCAAACTTTTGGGCTAACCAACGTGAGGAGGATGCAGACAAATATTGGGGCGATGAAAATGCTGGGAATTCGAATAATTGTGATGATCAAGAGAGTGAAGGTGAAGACATCCCTCCGATTGAATCACCAACAATGCCAAAAAATGGCAGCTCTTCAATCGTACACTCCAGCAGCAAGCTGAATGCAAAAGCTCCTGTTTTTGTCCCCGGCAGGTCTCTAGGTAATGCACCAGCTTCAGTAAAAAATGGATAGCAGCAATTGGCTACAACTTCTCCAGATACTAGACAATAGCAAATAGTTACAACCACTCTACCTATTTCTATGGAGGACATGCTGTTACTGGATGCAATGCAAGACAAAGCAGTCATGACAAACGCACAAAATACAAATGTTTTGATGGCACAAAATAACACCCAACCTTTGCAAATTCCAATAAACAGGGGTAACGATTTATACGAAGACGGAGAGGAAGACGCAATCTTGCAAGAATGTTGTGCACATGAAGTAAAACAAGGTGATTTATCACCAATGCACAGCAGACAAAGCAAAAAGAATCATACAAGAAAGAAGAGCTGGGACGACAAGGTGAGTGAGGAACAAATTGTTAGACGACTTCCAATGAGAGTTGCCAAACAAAAGCAGGAATCCCCAACTACATCTACGAGATCCAACCGCTCAAAAAAGAAATGATGTTATTCAAATACATTTTGAAGTGGGTTGATGAAGACGATAAAGAGGTACAACTTGAAGAAGTTTCGAGAATGGACAAGAAGGGATAAGAATTTAATTCCTACTGCATTCTATTTTATCATTTTATAAGTATCATCATCTGTAATACCATCACAGAGTATGTTATAAACTCTATGATGATCATTGAATATTTGGTACTTTCTAGTTCTTATTTTTTACATGCATGCTAGTAGGTGAGGCTTTTTATGCCTCAATAGATTAGTAAGGTAAGGTTTAGCCCGGTTTGTGAAGCCTTGGTCCTATGCCTTTGGAACTGATCCACACGGCTATGAGATTATATGCCCTCATGAGACTTTGCCAGCAGCTACACTATGAATCCTCTACATGAGGCTGCCATCATAAGGCAATGTGAGGCGTAGAGGAGTGATTATATAGCCAAGGCATATGGGTAACAATATCGGTGCTATTGTCCCCCTTATTTCTACTTTTCCTAATTGTTATATTTTTCTTTCTTTTATTTATAATAATTTAGCCCTAGGCGCTTGCCTAGCAGATTGCCAATAAAAAAATTATTAAAAAAACAAAATTACGAAGCTACAAAGCAAAACTACTGAAAGCATAACGAATGTACATAATAAGAGAGGAAAAGAGAGAATATATACATTATGCGAGAAAGGAGAGAATATATATATAGAATAAGTAAAAAGAAGAAAATACTATCAGTTACTACAAACCAAATGTCTAAAAAGCATCCAACTAGCTCAAATAAACCCCCCCTTCCCGAATAAAAAGAAGCATTGTCCCAATGCTTGACAAAATAAGAATAAGAAAGGGTAAGAGGGAAGAGGACTCCCATCTCGACTTGGAAATCTCTGTGTCTATGTGGCGTACCGCCTCGGCAGTGTCGCCAGCCAGGTCTGGCTCCTCAGATTACATACTTGCCTCTTCCTTTCTAGATTACATCTTGTGTTAAATAACCCTTAGTGAGGTCCGTTCTCGTTCTCCCTCTTTTTTAGGAACGCAACCCCCCTTTCTTCTTCCCTCGGATTTTCTTTAGGATGACGGCTACTTTTGCTTCTGCTTCCCAGGAGGTTGCGGGCTCATCTTCTTTATTTTTCTCTCAAGGTGAAACGGCCACTCCCCCCGTGCTGAGGAGTGCATCCCGGTACCCTTTGTGATGACCTCTAATTTTAGGGTCGAGAGACCCTCCTCGAAGTCAGGGCACCGAGAGCCTATAACTTTGTACATCCGCTCTATAACTGATATTAAAAGGGTAAATGCTTACTGTTGCTATGGAGATACCGTGCTTGCAGAGATTCCCACTCGGGGTAAAGATATTACAGCTCATAGGGTCGACTTTCTGAGTGTGTACACCTACCCATTCACTTTGGGGCTAGTGGAGCCATCCTCGCCTCCGATCGGTCCCGTGATTCTGGACTTTTGCCAGAGTTACTAGGTAACTCTAGGTCAAGTTCATCCTTCGTTCTGGCATGTGGTTTATATGATCAGGCATTACTCGAGCATGATAGAGTGAATGTACTTTACCCTGAACCATTTGATCCGGATGTATAGTCCACGTCTCCTTCGTGGGGGCTTAATCTAGCTTTACCATCGAGCCTCAAAATCCCTTCTTTCCTCCACCGAGGAGTTCAGGGCTGATGGGTGGTTAAGCTGCTTCGTCTGAGTGAAGACGTCTAACTTGATTCAAGTGGAAAAGATGCTGTTCCCTGAGAATTAGAACACCGGGCGTAAGTAAACGTGGTGCCTTTGCCCCTTCTTGGTGATTTCTCTTTATGCATCTTACTCCGTTTTCCTTTCTTTTTTAGCTGTAGCGATCTATCCTGGCACGGTGTCGGATCTCCAGGTCTGGGTTGGTCGTTTGCATTCAATCTGCCCGTATATATCGATCGATCGTGGAGGGATTTATCCCGAGCTCGGTAGGAAGCCAAAGACCACGGTAAGCCTTAAGCCTCGGAGTATCCATGTATTTTGACGTAGCTTGCCATTATCAGGTTTCTTCATCCCGTGCATTTAACCGCTGCATCTATGTAGGTCTAGGAGGAATCCCACTGATTATGGGGATGCCGTCCGTTGGAGGGGGCACTCTGATGCTTGACGAGGAGAAGAAAAGGCATGAGAGCCAGGGTGAAGGATCCAAAGGTCGAACCATCGGTTCTGTCCTCCGGGGCAACGAGAAATACTCGTACTGAAGGTGAGGGAGAAAGAAGATTCTCGGCACCACTCAAAGAGCATCTGGGATTGATTGATCCTCGAGCCACGGGGACAGATGCTTTCGGATAGGAGTCTGATACTAGCGCAACCCAGCTTTGTGGAGGTGAGGTAGTGGATGGGGTACCGAGCACTGTCCTTAAATTAGCAGGTGGTCGGAGTCCTCCTTGAACTGGGATGCCCTTGGTAGGCAATTTGGAGGGGCCTGGATCTGGGGTTCAGGATGAATAGAGGATGGAGATTTCGGCTGACCCCGTTAGCCTGTTGGTTATTGTTTACTCTCCAAAGGGGGAGATCCTTCCATTATCTGGAATGCAAGACCAGTCTCGTAAGGAGCCTTTTGTGGCAGGAGCACTGATCAAAGGCGGAGAGGCACTCGAGAGGCCGATGATCATTCTTGAGGGTAGTTTCGAGGCCAATGCCTTATTTATTTTTGGCGAGATATGTAGGCTTTGTGAGCGGGTAAATTTAGCCATCCTTTTTCGTTGTCTCGGGCTGCTCCGGCCTTTATTCTTTCTAACTTTTTATGTGATTTCAGGCCGAAGCACTTTATAACTAGGCTCTCACCCAGTATCAGGATGAGGTGAGCCGTCGTGAACATGAGAAAGCCTATTTACCGAAAAGGTTATTCATCCCCTATTTTCACCGTCATTTGAACCCTTGTGAAATTCTATCACTTTTAACTCTTTGGGCCTTGCTTTGTGCAGTTTGAGAAGAAGAGCGCCTTGTTGAGAGGGGAGCTTCGGGCCAGAGATGCTGAGATCTCCGAGCTTACTCAGCACGTGAGTGAGGTGGTTTCCGAAGGGGACAACCTTAAAGGGAGAGTTACCTTGATTGAACGTCAGCTATAAGACGTGAAAGAGGATAGTGGCAAGTATAAAAGCCTCTATTCCGAGCTGGTGGCTGTATTTCTTCGGATCAATGTTGAGGCCAAGGCACTTGTATCTTCGCGTGGGGGAGGAGTGGTCATCGTAGATTCTTGTGTTGAGAGGACGTTCGAGGGGGCTGGCCCAACTTTACCTCGAGCCATGGGTTGTGCTTGGCCGGGCTCCCAAAAGATGACCATCAAGGGCACATTGGAAGGCAGCTCGAACGGTGTTAAAGATGGGGGTGGATCCCCGAAGAGAGGGGACGCCATCGAGAAAGGACCGTCGGGGGATTCGTAATTGCCTGGGTGCAACCTTTGATGCTGTCGGATCGGCATTAGATTAGGATCTGTTATTTTTTGCTGCTGATTTCCCTATTTATATGCAGTACTTTTATTTTGGCATGTGTATGAAGAGAATCCCATGGTTTCGTTTCCCTTATTCCCTTTCTGCTCTAACTTCATCAAGGATTTGGCGAAAAAACCTTAGCCCCGCAATATAGCTCCATGGCCCATTTTAGGCCGGCTCGGGAATTGTTATGCGGCTAGTCGATGCGGCCTCTAGCATGAACTACCGTCAGGGGTCTTGCGCTTTTGCCTAGTCATTTTGTGTTGAGTTTTTGGGCCGGGCTGGTCCCAAGCCTTATTGATTCCTGCTCTCTTGTGCGTACGTGGCCGGGTGATGACGGCCCTTACCCCTTGCTCTCCGACATTTGTACTTGGCTTGTTTTGGGTTCAGTCTTTGAGTTGTGTTGCAACTTGAGCTTTAACTAACCCTCAAGATTTTTGTGCCCATATGGACGGATGGCGATGGCTCGTGCACCTTGGGTCGAAGAGACCTTTTGAATGTGTGGCCCGGAGGCTTGTTTAGCTGGTGGCTGCGGCGCTTACACTGCCCTTAGGCGTGTTGTAGTTTAACTATTTTGGATTCGGTCTCCGATTCAGGTTACTATTCGAGCTCACTTTAATCCTCAAGTATTCAATTTTCAAGCTAGGGACAATGGCTCTTACGCTTTTTGGTCTTTGAGACTTTTTAGTGTTCGACCCAGAGGCTTGTTTGGCTGGCAACAATGGCTCTTACGCTTTTTGTCCGTGGGCTTTTTATACGCTTTGTTTTTCGCTCGTTAAGGTCTTTTTGAAATGATTTTGCCCGACCCGTCGTCGATTCTGGGAGAACCTCGATTTCAAGTTGTTATCGGTGATGTTAGACCACCTCGGAAGGTTCATAGCTCGTATGTCGAGTAGATTGAAGCCTTGTGATTTGGAGCAAACATGGTCGAAGCTCGTTTTCACCTGTTGAGGGAAGCCTGTTTTAACCGATTCTTTTCGAAGTATATTCGAAGTAATGGCCTGCGATTTTGTTTAGAGACAGTCGGGCAGTCCCGAATCACGTTAATTTTGGTTGTATCAGCCGTTTTGACCTTAGTCATATGTTTTTGGCCGGAGCCATTTTTTAGTAACCCTCATTTTCTGTCTATGGAGCCTCTGGGGATACAAAATAGTGTTACAATACTTGCCGGTAACAAGGCTCCGGCTATACCTTACACAAATACCACAATGAGACTCCAGAAGTAGAGCGGCATGAGCCACGCAAGGCGCCGAGAGGAAAGGGGCTCACCAATTCAACTGAAGGGAAGAGAAGGAGGTGCTACTGTCAGTGGACTGGAGTACCTGCTATAGAACCACCTACAATCATAACACGAATGTAGCGCCTCCGGCAAAAGGGACGTTAGTACATTTGAATTGTACTGGTATGTATGAACAAACTTTACCCCAAGTAAAATCAATCAATATACAGATAACAAATAGTAGTAGAATCAACAATCAAATTCACACAAAAGGAACAACCAAAGCCAAACAAGTTTCACAATCTCTCCTTTTCCCATTTTAACATTATTTCATCACATCAATGATTTCACAACTTTCACATATTTTCATTTCAATAGTGATTATGATCACTTTTACACCCTTATTACCTGGGCCACCTTTATCACCACAACCCACACCTTATAACTTTATGTTGTGGCGCGCAACCCGATCTCATCAAACAATCACATTTCACGCAACAACAACAGTTCACAGTTCAAACACATGGCTTCAGGTCATCCAGAATTTCCCACGACAAGTCACACATGATATTACCTTCGTTGTTTCAATTGCGTCAATCACGAATCCTTTCCATTATTTATTACACAGCTCTTACCACATAAATGTATTCACACACACACACTTGGTTTGTTGCCATTTATTTACACCATTATACAGGACGTTTAACCAGTCTTACAGTTTATCATGCCTATTGAGGTCTTACAGTATTGTCATGCCTGTTGAGGTCTTACAGTTTTATCATGCCTATTCAGGTCTTACAATTTGTGTTGCTTTGTAGAATAAATCTGGTTACACTGAGTCTGCCCGCTCGGGGTCTTATAGTTTCGGGTTTTCCAGTACATAGCGATTGGCGATAGTCTCCGAGTCATCAAGTTTGCTTAGGCTTGAAGGCTGTTATTCGTGAGGTCAGACTGCCTCATCGGGGCTATATGAGCCTGGAGTTCAGACCCTGGGGTCGTGCGGGTGCTAAATTGTTGGTGCTAAGTCTCCGAGTATCTCAGGATGCATTCGGTAGAAGGGCCCTTGCCCTGAGCATGTTGAATTCCCTTTTCCTGGAGTACGACATGCTGAAAAATATTCTTTATTGCTTGGCGAAAGTATACATATTGTTTCATTGTCATGAACTCGGCTCGCACGGGCGTGTCTCCTTGGACTGTTCGATCCAGGACACTGTTTTCCTTTAGAGCATTGTTTGTCATTTTCTCGGGGTGGGGTCGATTGCAAAGTAAATCTTGTAGGCTCTTTCAACCCTTCTTAGGAAGTGCGTAGATTTCGCCTCATCAAAAACCTTATCGGCAAAAACCCGTTTTTGGGATAAAAAATCCTGGTTGAAGGAAAAGAGTGCGACGTTTGCTCGATGATATTTGCGGGGTTTCACAACAGGAATCCCTAGTAGTAATACCGCTTAAGAATCGATACATTCCAGTTACTCAAAAGCTTCTCGCCCTCCATGGTGCTGAGCATATAGGATCCTTTGCCTACTATCCCAAGGATATGGTACGACCCTTCCCAATTCTATCCTAGCTTCCCTTCATTAGGGTTTCGGGTGTTGAGAGTAATCTTCCTTAGGAATAAGTCTCCGGTTCTGAAGTATCAGAGATTTTTTCTTCTTTTATAGTATCTTTCGACTTTTTGCTTATGGGCACCATCCGAATCAGCGAGGTTTCCCGTCTTTCTGTGAGCAGCTCGAGGACCATTGCCATAGCTTCGTTGTTCGACCCCTCATTAGTGTGTCAGAATCTGGCGCTTGGTTTCTCGACCTCCATTGGTATCAGTGCTTCGGCGACATATACTAGAGAGAAAGGTGTCTCCCGGTGATTGATTTTGGAGTTGTCTGATATGCCCCAAATACCTCGGGCAACGTTTCCTTCCATTTTCGCTTGGCACTCTCCAACTTATTTTTCAACATTTGAATGATAGTTTTATTCATAGATTCGGCCTGGACGTTCGCACACGGGTGGTATGGCATCGACAAAATTCTCTTTATTTTGTTGTCTTCAAGGAATGCACTACCTTACTCCCGATGATTTGCCTCCCGTTGTCACATGCTATTTCGGACGGGATCCCGAACCGGCATATGATTTGTTCCCATATGAAATTGATGACTTCCTTCTCTCTTATTTTCTCGAAGGCCTGTGCTTCCACACATTTTAAGAAATAATCAGTCATAAACAGAATGAATCTAGACTTACCTGGCACCGTCGGTAAGGGGACGATGATGTCCATCACCCATTTCATGAATGGCCATGGTGATAAAATAGAATGTAGTTGTTCGCCTAGCTGGTGGATCATGGGAGCCAACCTCTGACACTTGTCGCATTTTTGGACGAATTCCCTGGCATCTTTTTCCATGCTATCCCAATAGTAGCCCACTCTGATCACCTTTCGGAGTCAGGAATCGACCACTGAGTAATTTCTGCAGGTGCCCTCGTAGATCTCTCAGAGCACATAATCCCAAGCATATCGCCAGGGGGCCATCGAAAGTTCTCTTGTACATAGCCCATTCTCGTCGAGCGAGAACCAGGCCGACTTGGTTCGTAGGGCCCTTGATTCTTTTGGATCTGTGGGTAGCTTCCCGTCTTTCATATAAGAGATGTATTTGTTCCTCCAATCCCATGTCAGGCTGGTGGAATTAATTTCCGCGTGACCTTCGTGGCGACAACTCCAGGGAGCAGGTCTTCTTCTTCAGCGGAGGATCCTAGGTTTGCGAGGGCATCGATCTCGATGTTCTGCTCTCGGGGCACATGGACCAAGTTCCATTCTTTGAAGCAACGTAATGTGATTTGGATTTTGTCCAAGTACCTTTGCATCCTGCCCTCTCGGGCTTCGTAGCTTTTGTTCACCTGGCTTACCACGAGGAGAAAATCACATATTGCCTCGATGGTCTTGGCTCCCAAACTCTTAGCCAACTCTAAACCTGCAATCATAGCCTCGCAGTCTGCTTCATTGTTAGTCAAATTGTGGTTTTTATGAATTGCCTAATTATGCCGCCGATGGGCGGCTTTAGGACTATACCGAGTACAGATCCTCTTATATTTGTGGCACTATCTGTGAATAGGCTCCATACCCCGGAGGACGTGCTTGATTTTAATAAAAGTTCATTCTCTACCTCGGGCACGAGGGATGGCGAGAAATCGGCTACGAAATCTGCCAGTATTTGGGACTTGATGGCCGTGCAATGTTGGTACTCGATGTCATACCCCCCAAGTTCAATGGCCCATTTGTCCAACCGACCTGATAACTCAGGTTTATGCAGTACACTCCGGAGGGGATAAGTTCACAGGACACATATACGGTGGTACTGAAAGTAGGGCTTCAGCTTGCACGACGCGCTTATTAGTGCGAGAGCCAATTTTTCCAGATGAGGGTACCGGGTTTCATTGTCCCCCAATGTTCAGCTTACATAATAAATAGGAAATTGCGTACCTTGCTCTTCTCAAACCGGTACGCCGCTTATCGCTATTTCGGACACGACCAGATATAGTTATAGTGTCTCATCCTCATTAGGTGTGTGCAGCAAAGGCGGGCTAGTCAGGTACTGTTTCAGTTCTCCTAGGGCGTGTTGGCATTCCGGAGTCCATTCGAAGTTGTTCTTTCTTTTGAGTAGGGCAAAGAAATGGTGACTCTTGTCTGATGATCTTGATATGAATCTGCCCAAGGCCGCGATCCGTCTTGTTAGCCGTAGATGACTTTTACATTGTTCACCACTGTGATTTCTTCGATGGCCATTATTTTGTCGGGGTTGATTTCGATCCCTCTATTTGAAACCATGAAGCCCAGGAATTTGCCCGAGCTTACACCGAAGGCACACTTCTCAGGATTGAGCTTCATGTTGTAGTTTTTGAGGATGTTGAATGTTTCCTGCAAATGGGTCTGAAGGTCCTCTGTGTGCAGAGATTTGACTAGCATATCATCAATATATACCTCCATAGATTTACCTATTTGATGCTCCAACATTTTATTAACTAGGCGCTGATATTTTCCCCCCGTATTTTTTAGCCCGAAGGGCATTACGTTATAGTAATATGTACCAAATTTCATGATGAATGAGGTCTTTTCCCTATCCTCGGGGTTTATCTGGATTTGATTGTACCCCGAGTAGGCATCGAGGAAAGTGAGGGTCTCATGGCTGGCCCTTGCATCGATCAGCCGATCGATATTAGGCAATGGGAAGGAATCTTTGGACACGATTTATTCAAATCTTTATAATCTATGCACATCCTTAGCTTGTTCCTTTTTTTGGCACTACCACTACGTTAGCTAGCTATTCGGGACACTTTACCTCCCTAATGGATCCGATTTTAAGGAGTTTTGTTACCCCCTCTTTGATGAAGGCATGTTTTAACTCGGACTGTGGTTGTCTCTTTTGCTTCATGGGTTTGAATTTGGGATTGACGCTTAGCCTGTGGGAGGTTATTTTCGGTGGGATACCTATCATATCTAGATGGGACCAGGAAAAACAATCGATATTATTAATAAGAAATTGAATAAACCCTGTCCTGAGTTTGGGGGTCAGCCCCGTTCCCAGGTATACCTAGCGATCCGGGAGGCGATTGATTAAAACGGCCTGCTCCAGCTCTTTGACTGTTGAATTGGTTGCATCCGACTTCTCGGGGGCGACGAATGTTGGGGGGCCGAAGAAATCTTCCTTGTCATTTTCAAGGGTCTGCACGCTTCCTCCTCGTCTGAGACTGGGCATGTGGGGGATGGCGTCTGTGTTGGACCACGAACATTTCCTTCGCTTCTCACTACTCTCCATATATGGTTGCGATGCCGTCCCTCGTGGGAAACCTTACCACCTGGTGCAAGGTCGAGGGCACTGCCCTTATGTTGTGTATCCAAGGCCTACCAAGTAAGGCGTTGTATCTCATATTGCCGTCGATGACCTGNCGTCATTTTCAAGGGTCTGCATGCTTCCCTCCTCGTCTGAGACTGGGCATGTGGGGGATGGCGTCTGTGGTGGACCACGAACATTTCCTTCGCTGCCCACTGCTCTCCATATATGGTTGCGATGCTGTCCCTCGTGGGAAACCTTACCACCTGGTGCAAGTTCAAGGGCACTGCCCTTGTGTTGTGTATCCAAGGCCTACCAAGTAAGGCGTTGTATCTCATATTACCGTCGATGACCTGAAAGTCAAGTGTTCTGGATTGTGCCAGACGTGTTGATCGGAAGGGTGACCTCTCCTTTCATTTCTTCTCCGATCATGTTGAAGCCATGGAGGACTCGATGGGTGGGAATAACTTGATTGAGCAGCCCCAAGTGCTCTACTACTTTTGACCTAATTATGTTGACTGAGCTGCCTGGATCTTTGAGCACGCGCCTTATCCCGGTGTAGTTTAAGAGAAATGAGATTACTAGCGCGTCGTTGTGTAGTTCCGTCATAGCCTCGAGATCCATCTTGCCAAATTTGAGGGTTTCTCTGGGTAAGTGTCTTCGGGTCGGTCCTTCTTCATTAGCGGTCGTTCTCGTTCGTTTGGACATGGGTCCTCGAGGAATCAAACTGTGGGGCTTGCTGCCCTAGCTTCGAACTAGTCGATGGAGGACCTCGAGGCCAATATCTGGGCTCGATCTCGAGCCATTGGGGATGGTCGGGAATCGGATCATAGTTGGAATATAGTCAAGCAAGGCTCTTTATGGCCAATACCAAGTAATAAATGAAGAACAAGTAAGAAAGAGATAAACAATAAAGTGGCCTCGGGCCAGTCAAAATGAGCAAATTAGAAAGAAGAGAGAGAAAGAGATATTATTACACTTGTGGAGAAATAATTGGAGCAATATCCGCCGTGCTTACAAAGTGTTGGGGATCCCCCTTTATATAAGAGGGGAATCCGTATAATACAAAGAATGTTAACCGTAAAGGTATGGAGATAGGATGGCTAGATGCGACATCTTGAAAATTGGCCCCAGATAGGCCAAGCTTGTCAGGCTAAGCCGCGTGCGTTGGGAACTCCTCCCTCGCCCGTTGTATTTGTCGGAATGCAATACCCTTTGAACTGATAATCTATCGAACCCCGAGGATGACTCTCGACCTTGGCTTAGAGCCCCGAGGGGCATGACCGTGAGATGGCCTTATGATGGGGGAATCAGGCCCCCAGATTCACCATATACATTAACGTTTAGAATAGATGAAATCTTTCCCTAATAGTGGGATAAATGGCGCAATTGTAAGGGATAATAAATGAAGTTTGGGCCTCTGAAGAGGGAAATTTCCTGAATTGTACAAGATTAGGATAACCGTGTAAGTTAACTCAGAAGGGAGCTAGGTTTCAATAGATCGATGCCTGCGAACGTAGTTTTTCAGGCCCTAAAGGATAGATTAACTTCAACACCGGTTCTAATACTTCCAGAAGGGAACGATGGTTACGTTATCTATTGTGACTCTTCAGGCATTGGATTGGGTTGTATGGTAAGGTTGTGGCATATGCTTCTAGACAACTAAGAAAGCACGAGAAGAACTACCCGACCCACAATTTAGAGTAAGCCACAGTGATTCATGCACTAAAGATGTGGAGGCACTACTTGTATAACGTTCATGTTGATATCTATACGGATCATAAGAGCCTCCAGTATATATCCAAGCAAAAGGAATTGAATCTTTGTCAAAGGAGATGGTTGGAGCTACTTAAAGACTATGACATTGATATTTTATACCATCCAGGGAAGGCGAATGTTGTAGCCGACGCCCTTAGCCGTAGATCTATGGTAGCCTATCGTATTTACAGCTAGAAAAGAGGGGAATAGCCCATGAGGTTAATCAGCTAGCTAGTCTTGGAGTTCGGATACTGGACTCAGGTCATATTGGAATTACTCTTCAAAATACGACAACTTCCTCATTAGTAACTGAAGTAAAGGAACGCCAGTACGAGGATCCTGTGTTAGTTCATTATAAGGATACCACCCTTCAGAAGGAGAAGACACCGTTTAGAATTACACAAGATGGGGTCCTCAAATATCAAAGACGATTGTGTGTGCCCAATGTTGCAGGGCTGCGATCGGTAGATTATGGGAGAAACTCACTATTCTCGTTATCCTATCTATCCAGGAACATCAAAGAGGTATCATGATATCAGGGAAGTGTATTGGTGGGACGGAGTGAAAAAGGATATAGCAGAATTTGTTGCTTAGTGTCCTAACTATCAGCAGGTTAAGATTGAGCATAAAAAACACAGTGGATTATTGCAGGCTTTGGAGATTCCGACTTGGAAATGGGACGTAATAAATATGGACTTCATCATAGGCTTACCTCGTACCTAGCATAATTTCGATTCGATATGGGTGTTTTTTAATAGACTTACTAAGTCAGCTCATTTTCTGCCCATTAGAACTACATGTTACTCAGAAGTTTATGCAACGCTTTATATTAAAGAGATAATACGACTGCATGTGTCCCTGTATCTATTATCTAGGATAGAGGAGCTCAATTAACAGTTAACTTCTCGAGGTCCTTCCAAAAAGGATTGGGGACTCAAATAAGTCTTAGTACATTATTTCATCCCCAGACAGACGGACATCCTGAGCGTACTATTCAAACACTGGAGGATATATTACGAGCTTGTGTAATAGATTTCAAAGGTAGCCGGGATGATCATCTGCCGCTTATTGAGTTCACATATAATAATAGTTACCATTTCAGTATTCAGATGGCTACATATGAACCTCCTTTTGGATGGAAGTGTAGGTCACCTATAGGGTGATTCAATGTTGGGGAAACTACGTTAGTAGGACCAAAATTAGTACAACAGGCAATCAAGATAATTAAGCTTATACAGGAAAGGCTATTGGAAAATCAAAGCCGTCAGAAGGCTTATGCGGATAATCGACGACGAGACTCAGAATTTCAGGTGGAAGACTGAGTATTCCAAAAAGGTATCACCGATGAAAGTTGTCATGAGGTTCAGAAAGGAAGGAAAACTTAGCCTACGGTATATTGGGCCTTATAGGATCATTCAGAGAGTGAACCAAGTAGCTTATGAGTTAGAATTGCCCTCAGAATTTGAGCCTGTCCATCCCATTTTTCACGTATCTATGTTATAGAAGTGCATTGACGATCCTACCCGAGTGGTGCCCACGAATGATGTATAGATTACAGAAGACTTGTCATACAAGGAAATTTCGGTTGCTATTCTAGACCAACGAATCCGCAAACTACGGAATAAGGAGGTAACCTCCGTGAAAGTACTTTGGAGGAACAACAATGACTTGGAAGGACGAGGAAGACATGAAGTCTAGATATCCCTACTTATTTCCTCCTCCAGAGAAGGGTCTGACTGAGACGTCATAACCTCAAGGTACGTGTACGAATTCTTGTGATAGCTATTGTTATTGGTCGTGTGAGGCCATCGTTGTTATTAAAGATTATGGTCATATATGGCGTTAAATTACTGGGTTTCTACAAGAAGAGTTGGGAGTAACGTCATTACAAAGGCGACTCTACCAAGGTTACATGAATCCCGTAAAGTTAAATATTCGAGGATGAATGTTTCTAAGGGGGGAATGATGTTAAATCTCGCGTTTCCGTACGTTAAAATTTTATTTTCAGTTAACCGACGTAGACTCGGAGATGAGATCATCTTGACGTTAACGTACTTATGCTATTTATAATAGGCGATAAGTAAGTGTTATGAAGGATAAAGGGTTACACGGATTAAAGAAAACAAGTTTCGTTGAAAGTGGCCAATTTAGAATAAAATACGGGTCGAGCGATAATATCCGATAATTATGAACTAGTACCATGCAAGGTACCATATGACCACGGTAGTATAATATATAAATTATATATGAAATATTTTAAAAATAAATAGAATTTTAAGTAATTTGTGTTAATTTTTAACTGATATGGGTAATTGATTAATTATCGGGTAACAAGACATTACCCAGTTAACTAATAAACGGATAAAAATTAACAAAAACTTACTCCAAAAATGTGGCACAAATGCCACAAGGCTAAGATGACTCATGAGCCATCTATGCCATGTGGCTATATATGGCCAAATCAAAATCTAATTAACCTAAGACTTACGTCTTATCTTCATTCTTAGGTTCAAACATATGAAAGATCAGAAACATTTCCTTCATTCAAGCTCAAACAACCATTTACATTCTGTCTTTGGTTCTTAAACCAAAAACGGGAAAGAGCTACCAATTTTTCGCCAATTCTGACTTAAACCAAAAACGTGAAAGAGCTACCAATTTTTGGCCAATTCTGACTTAAACCAAAAAGCAGAATCATTTTCGTTCATTAATTCAATTTTTAGCCAATATTTCAATTTCAAAGAGCTACCAATTTCGTTTCTGAATTTCAAGAATTTCAAAGCAGAATTTCATCCATATTTCGCAGAAGCAAATTCGTTCAAATAATTTCGGAAACAGGTATGTTAAGGCCCTCCTTTCTTTCTTTTGGCATGGTCCAATTATACTGAAAAAACGAGTAAACGCACAGTTTCCATAAATTACTCTATTCATAGAAATAGTAGGGATGTCTATATTCTTGATTCCCCATGAAAAATATTACTATCTTCTGTTCATGGGACTCAGAATAATACACAATTGAAAAAGTTTATCCGAAAAGAATATTGAGATTATTGCATATGTTTCATGCATTTCACTCATTTATACATTTGCATTGACCCACGACCATATGGCATTATATACGCGTATATATGTATGTTATATTTATATGGGATAAGAAAAAGGTTATAGCATTATATACGCACCACCACCTGATCAACTGGTATATGATGATGATGTTTCCCACAATTGCGGAAACATAACTCAGACGGCGTTATATATGCATATATATGTACGTATATGTATATGGGATATGGGAAGAGGCTATGGCGTTATATACGCACCACCACCTGATCAGCTGGTATATGTTGATGATGTGCCAATGGTGGCCGAGACAATATGATGGGATGCCCTCAGTGGCTTGATGATATTATGTACACTATACCTATGCATGACACGATATTATACGCATGTGCATGATGTTATAAACATTTTAGAATTTAAAAAGTTATTCAGATTTAAAGGTGTGTTTCTATATTCCATGTTTCATCTATGTCTTTTACGTACAAATTTCCTTGCCTTACATACTCGGTACATTTTTCGTACTGATGCCCTATTTCACGGGCCTGTGTTTCATGCCCGTAGGTGCATGTAGGCAAGCCGACAGTCCCCCTTCTTAGAATCCCTGATCAGCGAGAGTTAGCGTGCTCCATTTGATCAAGAGCTGCTTTTTATGTTGGTACGATACGTTTGTGTGTGTATATATATATATATATATATATATATATATATATATATATATATATATATATATATATATATATATGGGTATGATGTGTCTCTGTTTTATCTTTGTACAGTTATATTTCTGTTAGAGGTCTATAGACAATATGTCTAGCTGGGATATATGTGGCCTTGTTGGCTTTCAGTTATTGGATGTATAGTTGTCTATAGCATCCTTGCCGGCTCGCCCCCTATATTCTGCAGATATACGTACATATGCCTTGTTGGCAGGTTTCCTTCATGTATGTTATCTTCGTAATTCAGAAGATGTTATACAAGTTCATATCCTAGATGTATGCTTAGGGGTGTTTGACTGGTTTCGATCGGAGTTGGACTGAAGCCGAGATTATAAAGGCAACCTCGAGAAATAGGTAACTTCTATTTTGAGGGAATATAGGCTTCTTCTCCTGTTTTTGGAAACTTATGTTCCGGTATCTTAGTTGCAGGAAAAGACAGGGACGCTGGAGCGCCTTCGAGGTGAGGTCGATCGGGTCAATTCTGAGTGCAACAATTTGGAGGCACAGATAGATATTCATGTTGTTGCCAAAAGGAATGCTTTCGATAAGGCCTGTGCCCTCGAGATACAACTTCATAATGCTCCTGGAGATAACTCGGTCCAGACGAGCAGAATTGCTAAGCTTGAAATAGATCTTTTGGAGCTGAAGGCCGAAGCCGTAGATGCTCGAGCCGAAGCCGAGGAGGTCCGGTCAAAGACCAATAAGAAAGTGGCCATCTATCTGAAAGATGCCGCCGAAGCTCGTGCGAAGTTGAGGGGGGATTCCGATTGAGAGATGAGAAGCAATGAATATGCCCGGTGCAAATCCCGGAGGGAAATTCTCAAGGAGATTCATGGTAAGGGCTTCGATCTCTTGGAGGAGATAGAGCAGGGCAAGACAGATGAGTTCGATGCCAAGTTCCTCGTTTTCGATGATGAAGAAGACAAGAAGGGGACCGGTGAGGGAGTTGGTCCCGATGGTGCCGATGGTGACACTACTGAAAAACTGCCCTACGCTAACTGTTGGGAAACCGTTCCCATAGACTGTTTAACCGTTGCCATATAGATATGGGAACAGTTTACAGACCGTTCCATCAGCTCGCGTGGCAATAGGTCTATGGGAACGGTTCCTGTAACGGTTTGCACTCTCCGTGGTTATAGATGCATCTATCGCAACGGTTTTTCCTTTCTCTGTTGGAACGGTTATATTTTCCAATTGGAACGGTTTAAAACCGTTACTATAGTGTATATAGAACGGTTCTTAACCGTTACCATATTATTTAATTCAACTGTTTTGTAAGCTATTGTTACGGTTATTTATGGATATAACAACGGTTCCTGTACCCCTATTGCAACGGTTTTATTTTTGTGCGGGAACAATTTATATGTTATTATGGAACGGTTTGTATGACCTATCGCAACGGTTTGCATTGTATCATGGAACACCAATTTGTGTCCTATTGCGACGGTTCTGGTAAGTTATTGCAACAACTCGGTTGGAAAAAATAATATAGCCCCTATTATAAATAAATATTTATATATATAAAATAAATTATAATAACACTAAAATTTAAATAAATCATAAAATGAAACTTTTAATAATACAAATTATCCATCAAGCAAATAGTATCCATAAAGCAAATGTTCTACCCCAAATGCACAAGTTTAATACATTTCAAGAGAGTAATTAGTATAAAGAAGGTTGATAACAAAAGATTCCTATAGAACATTCATCTATAGCAATTCAAATTTCATCACAAGTACGGTCTAGTTCTTCACTTTCATCATCTTCTTAGATTTCTTGATTTACTCCATCTACAAAAGAGGATAAATAAAGTCATTACTCTTCAAGAGGATAAACTAAGCCATAGCTTGAAAGAAAAACAAGTAAATTACCCCACCATCATTGAAAATATCATTACCAAGAGTTCTATCGTGAAAAACCTTTGGAAATTAATAAGCTGGATTAACAATTGTGCCTCCGTATCAAAATTAGGATCATTTAGCAAGTATCACCACACTCAACAGAATAAAACTTCCAAGAACAAAACTCACTATAACCCAAACATTTCTCTTCTTAGAACGTAATGGAAAGAGACTTTGGCTTGGTACTTTTTCTACAGCTGTTGAAGCTGCTATTGCTTATGATGAGGCTGCTAAGGTTCTGTATGGTCATAATGCTATACTTAACTTCCCTGATTATTGTGTACAGAATTCCGAATTGGCTAATTACTCGACGAGTGTTTCTATTGCGCGAACTACTTCATTGGGATCGAGTGAATCATCTGTTGAAGATTCAAGAATTGAACCTGACTTACAAACATCAGATACACCAGATGATGGTGTGGTTGCAATTATAGATGAAAAATCTATTTTGGATGGTCTAACGAATTTATGTTCCAATGGTAGAGTTGATGGGGATCCAGGGGCATAGCAGGATTCTTCTGTTTGTTGCTTGAATATGGAATCAGTAGTAATGGAAGTGGACGATTCTTTAGATGATATGAAAGGTTTGAATTGCAGCACGAGAATTGATTCAAAGCCAATTCTCGAGCCTATAAGTTCTTGTGTTAAAGTTGAGGCACCCTCGGACAATGACTTCGTGCACATGTACATGACTACCCCCACTCTCCACCCCTTTCAATATGACAAAAAATAAAAAGAAGACTCAGTAAGTGAGCTTCAGCTCTTTCAAGCAGGAAGCAGTAAACTTATAGGCTAAGAACTACTGCTTTGACCTTCTAAACAGTTATGTATAAAAGACAAAGGAATTTATAAAAAGGTTTTGGGTAACAAAACTCTAAGCATTGCCTTATGTTTTAGGTTGTATGCTCAGAGCCTGCCAAATAATATAATAACAGAGCTAACTCTAGCAAGCTCATCCTCAGACACTTTATATTAGCAAGCTGGCGTTAAATAGTGTACCATATTTGTTCAAACTTTTAGTGTTTTGTTTTCTTTATCTATTCCACCAAAACTTGGTTTGGTCCACAACTCTACTATTTTAGGAATTATGGATCTCTTACCATCTTTGAGAAGGCTGTCCACAATTAGTTTGACACTTCTTCTCATTGAATGTTCCAGCATAGTTGCATTTTCCAGTCACCTTGTGCTATATACAAAGGCCAGTGGCGACCTACGCTTTCACCATTTATCCATATCTTGCCTTTCCCCATACTTGCCATGTCTAAAGCTAAAGGGTCACTTCCTCCAGGCGCGTTAAATGTAGCCTGGAAAATTTATCAATATATTAACTACACTGCTACAATATATTATTCAAGATCATAAAATTGATTAAGAAAACATGGCAATATGTAGATTGGAATTTACCTTGTACCATGTCAGGGGTTGTTTTTGAGCCACTAGTGAACCTTTAATCCATTCAACATAAGAACTCCCACTTAATGTATGAAGACTTAATGATTCACCTTTTATACCAACCTGCAAAAAGCAAATTATAGATTAGTCGGGGGTATCAACGCTCTATATATCGTTCGTTACTCTCACATTCGAGTAGTTTTATTCTTCTCCTCAACAAAAGAACAGTTCAGTGCATGAAGTATCTCCCGTTCCCTAGGAAGGGTTGCACTCTAAAAGGGTATGATGTAGATAGCCTACCCTTATGCAAGCATTAGTGGCTGATTCCATTATTCGAACCCATGACCTATAGGTCAGATGAAGACAACTTATAGGTCACGGGTTCGTCTCCTCACAATATTATCAAGCTTTAGGGAGAGAACAGAAGCAACTAGTAAACAAACCTTTTAAGACCATCTCTATTTTGTTAAGTCTCTTTTACCCTCATTGAGACCACTCAATGTAATTGGACCTAGAACTCCTGCATTCCACGTATCAAAATGCACGCCAACGTTCTGAAATGGCGATTTAAAACCATAGGTTAGATCAAATTTTACAATAATGGTTCAAGTTACCATTGCTAATTGAAGGGCCAGAGAAACAGGAAGTAGAAAACTAACCGGGAGACCAACAGAAACACTGAGTAGTGAAATCTTGTTAATACCAGCTCTTAATTTCACATTGCCACTATATGTAAGTTTTGGATTGTCAAATGTCCCATAAACAGTTCCTACCATGAGTGAAGAGCATATACAAATCAAAAGGAGATAAGAACAGACTTAAAAAGCTGTAGTTTTTTGGAAAATCACTTTGCTATATTTCCAAATAGAGTGCAGTTTGCAATACCTGATAGTTTGCCATTGATGAAGACATGAAGGACATGACTGGCCAACAAAACAGTGAGATAAGGGTCCTTTCCATTCTTTAGAAATCCTTCACCAGATGCTATATTTACACTGGAGAAAGTAAACACAACATTATCAGGATATCTAGTGGGGAACTAGATAGTGTCAAGAAGGTTCAACCGAACCCCCTTTATCGGAAAATTATACTGTGCAAAAAAGGTCGCTCGATGCACAAGGCATCCCGCACTCATGCAGGGTCTGGGGAGGGCCGCACCCCAAGGGGTATGACGTACTTGCATTAGGATATGCTTCCACGAAAAATTACATTGGTGCAAATAGAGTAAAAATTATCTTTTTGGTTATATGTGAGGTACTAATATATTGTCCCTTCCCTTATCTTCTCGTCTTTTCCGTCTTCTTGAGGCGGGGGTCTTTCAGGAATAGGCTCTCTACTCTTTTGGGTTGGGGTAAGGTCTGCATACATACTACCCTCCCCAAACACCACTTATGAGATTTTATTGGGTCGATGTTGTTGTTGTTGGTTATATGTGAGCTGGTGAATCCCCTTGACGTGAAGAAAAATTCAAGTATAATAGTAAAGGGGGTTCAAACTTGCTTTAGGTCATAGGTCTAAATTTCAGCTGTGACATCCTAGATCTTTTTTTGAATCCCCTTGTATAAGTTTCTGCTTCCGCCGTTGAGGATATAAGATCTATCAAGTGAAGATGGAACAAGATAAATCATTTATAAAAGTAAGAAAATGGAAGTTACTCACTCTGTCATGTACCACAGATAGTCTGAAGAATCTCTGGTAACATTTTTCTGTTACCATAATCCGTTGGCTGAAAGCGTATCACTGTCATCAGCAGTCGGAGTTTCTTCATTGTATGACTCCCAAGACAATCCACTGCCTGTCGAAGTCATCTTTATGCTCGAGCTTCGGGAGCTAACCTGCAGCATAACATAGAGAACATTACAACTTCTAACTCTAAATGTTCATATGTATATTTGACAAAAGTATTATGATTGATTTCTTTATTTGAAACCGCCTTTATTACCTTTGCGGTGTTGTAAACAGTAGTTTTGCAGTCAGGAAGAATACTGATGGACCAAGGAGGCAGATCATACGGCTTATTTTGAAAGGTGACTTTAACTGAATATTTCGAGTCGTAGTTGGATAGAAATGCAGCACAATTTCCAGATTTTAGTCTATAGACATGAGCCTATATTGGCCACAAAAATGTAAAACAAAGTTAGAAGACAAATCAAGACGATTATTCGACCATAAACATACAATTTTCTATATCAGACTAACCTCTTGATTATTGCCAATCTTAGTCACTATTGGATATGATGAAACTAAAGCTGGTTTGGATAGCTTTATTGCTTTATGCAAGTCTCTCAAATGTCCATATTTTGGTTCGTTCAGCAGCCCTGTAACATCACAAAGAGAATCGTCAAGACAAGCACGGAAAATATGCAGAATTGTTTTCCATTATATTCATTTTTGTTGTGCAGATTTGAGAAGATTATCGGGTTTTTTATCGTACCATATTCATCTAGAGGAGCATCATAATCATAGCTAGTAATGGAAAGAGACTTTGGCTTGGTACTTTTTCTACAGCTATTGAAGCTGCTATTGCTTATGATGAGGCTGCTAAGGTTTTGTATGGTCATAATACTATACTTAACTTCCCTGATTATTGTGTACAGAATTCCGAATTGGCTAATTACTCGACGAGTATTTCTATTGCACGAACTACTTCATTGGGATTGTGTGAATCGTCTGTTGAAGATTCAAGAATTGAACCTGACTTACAAATATTATGTTTTAGGTTGTATGCTCAGAGCCTGCCAAATAATATAATAACAGATCTAACTCTAGCAAGCTCATCCTCAGACACTCGTAAATCTACATTGACATCCACATTTATATCCAGAGTTAGATTGCAGATATATAGTCAAGTATAAAGAAGACATCAAAAGCGGTTTATACATGTCTTAGGCCACTCGATTCATTACCTTAATATTTTCGGTTTGATGCTTTAAAAAGCTTCTTCAGAAGGCAGCAGCAGAAAAAGTAAAAAGATAGAGAACGATGGATTGTTATCTGCAACAAACAAGATAAAATATAACAGCGAATAAAACAACTATATGTCACATTCATATACAAGAAAGAAAGAAAGAACAACTAAAATCAGTTACAGTTCCTGAACAACATCAGACTTACATACCTTCCAGTACAGTAATCAAGATTTAGATTGGCTTATGCACAATCAGCACAATATTATCTAATACAATTTTGAGAAAATTTTCTCAGATGCTTCAAAATTTTGCCACCCCCTTTACGATACCAAAATTTTTTCCACACCCACTAAATCAGCAAAAATTATGTGTAAAAACCTATTAACCCAATTTTAGAGAGTGAGAGAGAGGAATGTGATAGAGAGGAAGATTCAACAGATTTCTTAGAGTGAACAAGAGAAGAAGATTTTTGGAGAGAGTGGCTTTGCAATTGAAGAAGATGTCTCTGAGGGTTCAGTGCAATCGATCCAAGAAGTCTCTGAGGGTTCAGTGCAATCGATCGAAGAAGCTTCTGAGCTAGGGTTCTTAATTTGGGGTATCAGCAGCTATATTGGATATATCATATTTTAATGGGCAAAAGGGCAAAAACAGTCTTTTCACATCATATTTTCATTATTAAAATTATTCAAAAATAAAATAAATAAGGCTTATTTTGGCGGGTAACAAAATACAGGGGGGAAATAACGAGGGAAAAAATAATTGTTCCAATAGAATTTTTTACAATAAAAGCGTTCCAGTAGATAATTTTATTGCGACGGTTTATATAACCGTTGTGCCAGATTAATCTATGGCAACGGTTGTTTTACAATTGCAACGGTTATATAGCTTAAGTGTTCTGATACCACCAAAATTCTATTGTAACGGTTGTTCAACCGTTGCCATAGATGTCAGATTAATCTATGGCAACGGTTGTTTTACAATTGCAACGGTTATATAGCTTAAGTGTTCTGATACCACCAAAATTCTATTGTAATGGTTGTAACCGTTACCATAGATGTTCTATGACAACGGTTGAACAACCGTTGCCAAAAAAACCGTTCCCATAGGCCTATTTTCTGGTAGTGTGACATAGTCCCCGAGAGGGAAAGGCTAAATTCCCGAGGGTAGACAAGTTTTTATTTCTTGTCCTTTGTATAAGGCTTCCTAAGGGAGTGATGTAAATATACATTTGTACCATCATTCACAATAACAAAGGAAACCTTTGGTTTTCCCTTCGTATGAACTTCCACTTATTTGTGTCTTTGTTTATGTTTTGAGTGTTGATGCTTGTCGATAATTAGTCCGATATGTTGGACTTTTAAGATTGGAACCCTTAGGTTATGCTTGATGAGTATTTGATGATAGTTAACTGTTCAGGGCTCGGTCCTCGAATCAAATTTTGACTCAGGCTCATTGACCCTTAATTTTTCAACATAGTAGCCTTTAGGCTCTTACATATTAGCCCTTAGGCTCTTTAGGCTGGACCTTAGGCTCTTATACATTGGCCCTTAGGTGCTTTAGGCAGGCCCATAGGCGCTTTTTAGTTTGGGTTGATGCGACCTCTGATATGGATATAGTTTTCCCTATTTCGGTTGAAATTTTGATTATGCCTTGGCATGTTTTTTGTTTGTCTGACTCTTTTACGGATCAAATAAGAACCTCGATTATGAATCTATATGCGATGATAATTGAGTACATTAGGAGGTTCTCATAAAGGCTGATGTTTCGAAGCCTTTTGCTGAAGGCTGATTGTCTCGAAGCCTTGTCATCATTTGGAGCTAAAATCATCGAAGCTCTTTTGCTTATACCGGGGGTAGCCAGAATAACCGGTTCTTTTTGAAGTATTTTCAAAGATTTTAGAGGCCTTTAGTTTTATGATGGCAGTCGGATGTCTCCGAGCTGTATTAGTTTGGTTGGAGACTTTTGATACGATGGTAGTCCATAGTCCCCGTGTGAGATGACCTCGGCGTCTATATCGTGGGTACGCCTTTTTAGGGGTTTTACAAGTTCGATATATAGCCCTGGTCTTAATATTAGGGTTATGACCTTTTGAGGTCTTATAAATTTTGGCATGCCTTGTTGAGGTCTTACAGATTTGGTGTTGCCTTATTGAGGTCTTATAGATTTGGTGTTTCCTAGTTGAGGTCGTACGAGCTTGAAATTTCATTATTGAGGTCTTACGAATTTGAATTTTTGATGGCTTCGACGAGCAGACTGTCGGTGGCAATCCCCGAGTGTTCGAGGATTTTTGGCCCTTTAGCCGTTTTATGTGAAAACATTGAATTTTTTCATGTGTTTTGATAAGCAAGAGAGGCTTCCTCAATTATTTGATGTATACATACATGTTTTTTTGCCTTTGGAGGACCGATTATTATACATGGACACGTTTCATTCGACCGTTTAGCCCATTACATCATTCTCCTATCAAGGTCCTCCTAGGCGTTGTTTGAGTTATTTAAAAATATGACCTCCCAGGGTGATGCCCCCCGGTATTTGAGGTTGATCGAAAGAAAGCCTTAAATACTTGATGATTTCTCCTTAGGTAGAATATGGGTGTTGCCTCATTAAAAACCTCGCTGGTAAAACCTGTTTGGGATAATATCCTGTCTAAGGGAAAAAGAGTGCAACACATGCTTTAAGACCCAAGGTCTTCGAGGTCTTCGAGCTGGAAGGTGCTTTGATTCTTCTCAATCGGACACCTGTAATAAGTTAGTACAAAACATAAGTGAAAAGGGAGAAGGTCGGAGGACGCGTCAAGGTCCTTTATTTACTCATTCGGATGGGACCGAGAACGTAAGTTGTGGTTGCTATTTGTCCATTTCCTTGTCTTTTGACCTCTTCTGCATAGAGGGTGTAGATGCCGATGATGCATCATGCACCACGAACATCTCCCTTACTGCGTATTGTTCCCCGTACACTGCTTTTACTCCACCCTTGGTTGGAAACTTCATCATTTGATGAAAGGTAGAGGGTACTGCAGTGATATTGTGTATCCACGACCTTCCCAGCAAGGCATTGTATCTCATGTCGCCTTCGATGACATGAAACTTGGTCTGTTGGACTGTTCTTGCTATAATAATATATCATAGTCCCTTTCGATAGTGTTTCTCTATATTTCTTCCAACAGACCAAGTTTCATGTCATCAAAGGCGACTTGAGATACAATGCCTTGCTTGGAAAGTCGTGGATACACAATATAAGGGTAGTACTCTCTGTAACGACCCGACCAGTCATTTTGAGTACTAGCGCTCCGTTCAGCAGTCGGAGGCCATGAACAGCTTCATTTCAGGTATTATGACTTGTTCGCATGGTCGGAATTTAAATTCGGGAAGATCGAAGTCAAATTTAGATGAGAATTCTCATTTGAGAAGCTTAAAATTTAAAGAATGAGCTAGGATCTGAATTTCAAGTAAACGACCTCGGAATCAGGATCTGAAGGTTCCAGCAGGTTTGTATGATGATTTTGGACTTGGGCGTATGCCCGGATTGGATTTTGAATAAACCGGGAGCGTTTTGGCGCCTATTGTGGAAGTTCGCATTTTAGAAGAAATTTCATAAGTTTGGCTTGAAGAGCATTTTAGTGTTATCAAAGTCCGTTTGAAATTCCGAGACTATGAATAGCTCCGTATAGTGATTCTGGAGTTGGGGGCGCGATCGAAAGTGAATTCGGAGGTCCGTAGACCATTTTAAAACCATTTGGCTAAAGATAGAAATTTGAAGGTTTTTGAAGAGTTTGACCGAGGGGTTGACTTTTTGATATCGGGGTCGGAATCAAATTCCGGAAGTTGGAGTAGGTCCGTAATGTCAAATATGACTTGGTGCAAAATTTGAAGTCAATCGGACGTGATTTGACAGGTTTTGGCATCGGAAATGGAAGATGGAAATCTTAAAGTTCATAAACTTGAATTTGGGGTGTAATTCGTGATTTTAGTGTTGTTTGATGTGATTTGAAGCCTTGGGCAAGTCCGGAATGTGTTTTGGGATTGGTTGGTATGTTTGGTTGGGGTCCCGGGGGCCTCGGGTGGATTCCGGGTGGTTAACGGATCAAAAATGGGATTTTTAAAAGAAACATGCAACTGGTATCTGGTATAACCATTTCTGCGGAAATGGGACCGCAGAAGCGGCCCCGCAGAAGCGGGGAAGAGCTCGCAGAAGCGGAAAGAGAGGCAGGCCCAGGTAGCCGCAGAAGCGGCCCATGGACCGCAGAAGCAGTTCCGCTTATGCGGCCCCCAGACCGCAGAAGCGGTCAGTGCTCTTTTTAGCCCAAGCCGCTTAAGCGGCCAAAATGTCGCAGAAGCGACACCGCATAAGCGATCATATTGTCGCATAAGCGGAAATTTGCTGGGGGCAGTGACTTGTTTTAAATGGGATTTTGGCTCATTTTCCCCATTTTGCATGACTTGGGGGCGATTCTTAGAGAGCTTCAAGGAGAGATTTCATCACCAATGTTGAGGTAAGTTACCCCTATTTATT
>MU672308.1:12658-23478 GCA_026770625.1 Nicotiana glauca
GGGGGGGGGGGGGGGGGGGGAGAATGGGAACGGGTAAACTATCCAGAGATGAGACTGTAGAAATACACAGCAGAAAATCATGAAATAAACCTTACAGATATATGACATGCACTTTATCAAGAAAAATGAAACCATTATTCAATTTATAAGCTAAAGCCCAGGTTATGTTCTTCTTCTTCTTTCTTCTTTCCTTCGTATCCCCAGGAAACTTGACTTACTTTGTATGGTCAGCTTGGTCTTAATTTAGCTACTAACAAATGATGCAAGAAGTTGTACGGGATGAAGGTTTAGATTGGCCCGTATGGAACTAAAAGACTCATTCCTGATCCCTCGATGGAGAAAGTAGAGCCAGAAATTATTGAAGTTACAGTTTTGCTAATTTAAAAAAATGATAATAATAAAAAATAAAATAAATATATTAGCAAAACTGTAACACCTTCAATAATTTTGGTTTTGCTAATTTATTTCAGCAGCAATTGATTTTGTTCTTTAAAGAGCTTGTGGGAAATTTTAAAAGGAAAACAAGAAAAGCTACATGAAGTCCATGTGATAAATGGATGTTCAGTTAGAATAAGATGTAAAAGCTAACAGAGGATGGTTTTGGTTAAGTTTAAGGGTTTGTTGCCTGTTAAGTGAGATAATAGGAGGATGTAAAGAAAGTTAGGGTGAAACAATAGGGATGATTTATTCTGACTTAAAGAAAGGTTAGACATCTTTTTTCTTGTTAATGGTACTATTAGCGCTTCAAAAATTAATATCAATCAACAGATGTTTCTTCACACATAGACCAAGACTATTTGGTTTGAGGAGGGTTTACAAGTTGCAGGACTGATTTGCCTAGTTCATCCCAGGTAATTTCTTATGCAATTATCCATACTTTTTTATTTCCAACCTCATGAGAGAAACGGCACTCACAATCGAAGATTATGTTATCACAATCGAAGATTATGTTAAAAGTAAGGTATAAGAGATTATGTTAAAAGTAAGGTATAAGAGATAACAGCAGTTATTTACAGTAGAACCATGCAATGTGATCTAGCAAAAGTAAAGCATGATTTACCACTATTGAAACAGGACTGGAAAGTAATTACATAGAAGAATATCTTAAAGATCCTGCAAAATAATGAGCATAGGCACCATACCATCTGTTCATCCTCATTTAACTTCAAGATCTTGAAAATACCTGATTCTCCCACTGCACGGCCACCCCTAGAGCTTCTTGATGAGCGGACGACAGATTATAATTTTCCTCAAATAGCCTCTCTATCTCCGAGGATTGTGAATCAATCTGAAAACAACAGAATAGAATGGTTTCCAATTTCACATAGCAAAATGAGAAGAAAAAGAAAGACAGATAGAGGTTTTACCTCCATTAGAAGTTTCTGCCGGCTACTTTCCAATCTTTCAATGGCCACAGCCATATCATGTAATTGCTTTTCAAGCCTCACCTTGTCTTCCTGGAAGGGTGGAATAAGACCTTAAACTAACATCCTTCCACCAAAACTTTATAATACATAATCTCTTTTTGAACTGCATTATAATACATAACCCTTGGACCATACAGTTACCAAAGAACAACGGAACTTTTCTGAAGGGGCCAAAAGGATAAAGGGAATTAGCTAGAAAGTTAGCATGGTAAATAGACCAAAAGAAACAAAAATGAAATTGAGGAACAGTTTTACACAGCAAAAACTGACTCATCAGGGCAATTACACACAATGGGACTTAGCGGCGAGATTTAAGAAACAACAATTTTAATATCACCGGCCAATCATTTTCCTTTTCTACAGAAAAACATAATAGCCAACTCAAATTCAGAACATTGAAAAATATTATCAACTACAGACACATTGATTACCCCCGAGAATGTCTTCTGGGATGCCTTTCCGGTGACTTCATCTGTAATACACAGAACAGAAATATAGAAAAGATCAACAGATATCACGAGAAAGCCAACTGGTTGTTAAATGACAGATAACAAATATAAAACCAAAGGTTCATATAACGCAAATGATTTCTAATTAACTATCTTCGGTGATTCTTGTTTCTTATTCACTTCCTAAATTTTTTAGCGACTACTAATTTCTCATTGTTTGCATCCCCCTCACTTGCTTCAATATGACCTACATTACTTTCTATTAATATTGATTGACATGAAATTATTGTATAGTAACCTTCATCAATCCATATTGGCTCTTCTTACATTGTTGAGTGCGCACACCCAATTTTTGAGCTTATAACTACTATTTTGCCTTTTCCTCCGAAGTCTTTCGTTTCCTTAATCTTGGGATAAATCTCTTGAACTTATAAAATAGCCATTCATTTTCTCTTCTTTTATTTTTTTTGATAATGATCCATAAGCCATTGCCTTTATTTCCTGGCCAGAAAAGAAATAGTTATACCAACAATTCATTATTTTCAGCTATTTCCTACATTCTATTGCTTTTCCTTCTCAATAACCTTTTAGATCTTGTTTCCAATGCTGACTACCCTCCATCCTCCGTCCTAGACAATCTCAAGACTGATCAAGGAAGCCTTGTTCTTCCCTGCACTACTTCAAACAGAACATATCTCCCACATCTATTGAAGTTTCAGAAGACCTTGTACAGGTACAATGATTTTTTCTTTTTTCCATTTTCAACTTACTTTTCCAATTCCCCCAGATGCTAGTTTTAAGATGAGCAAAGCCAGTTTGAGTATCTTCTTATCAAATAGAATTTTTCCAACAAAACTTTTCTTCCTTTCAACAAGCTCGTACACAGTGCCATATTTCCTATGAATTTGTTTGACTTCAAATCATTTTTTCCCGATGAGTAAGAAAGATTACCTTTTCCATATGCAAATGAAAAGATAGCACTGATTATTTTCTCATCATCACAATGAGGCCTTTTAATCTTCACAAAGAACTAGCATTTTAATATGTTGACTTTTTAACTTTTATAGAGTAATGTGTATGTGTATAATTTGAATGTGGATAACGTAGTTTCACTCCGAAAAATTCCTATTGATATAAAAAGAAAAAGGTCAGAAGTAAGCAAGCAGTCAAGTCATAAATAAAGATCCGAAATTTCCTTAAACCTTTATTTGGGATGTATCATGGTTCAGCAAATATGACAACAAACAGTAGTGCTTGTATTTACTTTTATACTAATTCTAAAATCTAAGCACTTTAAATCTAACAAAATTGAATGATAAATACCTGAGACCTTATTGGACATAACAGCAAGCTTCTCTTCCAAATCCTGCTTTTGAGAAGTTAGTGTAGATATGCGCGCTTGCTCCTCCACTAACTGCTGTCTTTCTTGTTGCCTCAACAGGGTCATTTGCTGTGATTTTAAAATGGTATAGCAAATAAAATAAAGCATTAAGAGAGAATCCAGACAACATAAACAAACAATGTACCTCTAATTGAGATTTGAGATTTGCTAGCTCCTTCTCCATAACATGCATATGATCTGGCGGAAAATTCATTGAATTTACTCCACTAACAGGACCGGACATTGCTTGCTGCTGTAATGAGTTAAGTTCTGCTCTTAGCGCTGCTGCATCCTCTTCAGCCTAATCCCAAAAGGATTCACAATGTATTAAGGTATACTATTCCACTACAACTCATTTTAATGCAAGAAAATATGCATACCCGATATTGTTCCTCTTCTACTTCCTTCACACGTTTCTTAATTGCACGAAGCTGAGCTGAAAGATCCTCCTATATTTGAAACACGGTTCATATGAAAAACGAAGATAGAGCAAATATACGGTTGAAAGAAGCCATGGAATGGTAATAGAAATGATACGTACTCGTGCAACAACTGCTGCATCCTTTTCCATGGCAACATCCTTGAGTGCTTTTCTTAATGAAGGTACAGTGTTTTGCTCCTGCACTTCGAAAGAAAAGTAAGTGAAGCTACTGAAAAGAGAGCTCAAAAATCTTACCTAAATTCCCTTTTCTTCCTCCTTTGAGCGAATGATAAGACACATTTCAGAGCAGTTTATCATCCAAGGAAAAAGATCCAAATGTGCAGACATACTCCCTCAGTCCCATTTTACGTGAAGATCTTTGACTAGGCACGAAGTTTAAGAAAGAGAGAAGAAAGACTTTGAAGTTTAAACAAGTCATATGCATTTGTGTGGCTTTAAAGGGTAAAATTAATAAATTTTAAGCTAAATTGTTCCTAAATATAAAAAAGTGACATTCCTTTTCTTGACAAACTAAGAAGGAAAAGAGTGTCACAAGAAACGGAAACAGTCTCTCTGCCCCATTGGGGTAGGGGAAAGGTTTGCGTACACACTACCCTCCCCAGACCCCACTTTGTGGGATTTTACTAGGTCGTTGTTGTTGTAGTGGCACAAGAAACGGGAAAAATGGAGTATTTCAAAAGTGAAAGAGCAGCTAAGTACTATTGATGTACTAATATCTTAAATTTAAAGTAAATATGTGGCATCATGACATCATCCATGTATGAACAGAATAGTGTTAGGTTATGAGATAAAGACTGTATCATAAGGTAATGATATTTGTTTCATATTCCAATGTCTATTACTAACAGCGACAGTGTCCACTGCTTACATCATACTTCATCAAAGTCCTTATATTCACTCCCAATACTTGTTGATTATTAAAAGTTACAATCATTAAAGGGACATTATCAGATGTTACTGTGGGGTAACAGAGATGTGGTAACAAGTGGTGTTTGAACTTTAGAAGGGGTTATTTTGATTGGGAAGTTGAAGGATGGCTACCTTGCTGCAAGAATTAGGTCTGGTATCACTAGATGCTGAAAATGAGGATTCTTTGCTATGGATTGGACAAAGAAATGGTGTTTTCTCTGTACAATCATGCAATAAAAATTTTGTAGCAGCAGAAAATTTTCCTTCATGGCCTTGGAGGATCAATTGGGGAGCCAAAATTCCTTACAAAGTGATATGTTTCAGCTGGATATTGGCTCATGATGGATATTTTGAGGTTTTTGGTCACCTTTGGCATCTCATTTTCAATATATTTGGGATCAAATGGGTCATTCCAGCAACCAGTAAGAATCTCCTCTGCAGCTGGATGTATTCCAAAGGAAATAAGAAGCTGAAAACCATACAGAGGGCAATTCCTGGTTGTATGTTTTGGACTATATGGAGGGAAAAAACTTGAGGTGTTTTGCGGGCAAAGAAATTACTATACAGGTGCTGAAATTTAAATATCTATGTAACTTAGCTACATGGTGTAATCTAGAGAATATGTATGATGAGGGGAAACTGTTAGATTTTATAGATTCATAGCAGAGTTGAGCTTCATTCTATTCTAGCAGATGTAACATCCTGTACTCTCTTAGTGCTGGAACTTTCTATGAATTAAAAAAAGGGACATTTTCGATTTCCAGGATCAGTAGAATTCCATAAACTCTTTAACAACATTCAGAAAAATGATGACTTTCCAATAACTGATCATATAATTAACTTTTTTCCAGAAGAACCCATTCTATCAATCTATGTGGACTATTTACATGACAGGTCTCCGTGTAGAATTATCACTAAAAAACAGCATCCTTTTCCTATGATAAAAATGAATAAATACAGCATCATTTACCAGATCATTAAGACGCTTTTGCAACATGTTGTTCTCCGCTTCTTTTGTCTGAAGCTGAATATGCAAAATTTTGGAAGAAATCATGAACCATGAGACATATTCATCAATATACTGACAAATTATTCTATAAGAAAAAAAAAATACCTTTGAGGCCAGTGCTCTATTTGCTTCATCCAGCTCTGCATTATTTTTTTGCACTTGTTTCAATTGAGAAACTAAACCACTCATATCATTCTGCAGTTTGCCAATTACGCATTCACAATAAGGAGGAAAAAAACCGGAATATTAAGAGAAGAGAAGTGCAAATTGAGACCTCTGATAGTCGAGTTGTACTCTCAGATCTTCTAATCCCCACAACCTCTGCCCGAAATTAAAAAAAAAAAAAAATTAGGATGAGAAGAAGAGAAAAGGGTTCAGAAGAATAAAGCATACCATTAGGGATATTGGTAAGATCGGGTCCAGAAGAGGTTTTGCTTAATCTCTCTGCTGCTCTCTTTTGACGAATTTCTTCCAACTGAAAAATGTTACATGTAATATCATAAGCAACGCAGCGCAGGGCAGAAGAAACGACAACTTGCGGAGGAATAAATTCATACCGTTCGACGGGCAAGGGAGGCGTGGCGAGAGTCCATACCGGAAACCCAATCAAATCGGACTGACGCCTATCTCAGACCCCTGTTTTGCCTAAATCAAATCTTTGTTGCTGTAGCCTGTATGTGTACAAATTTGGAGTGCACCCCTGCAATTATTATTTATAAAAACAAATAAGTATAAAACATAGTTTTGACCCAATGTGGAATATTTTTATTGTGTAAAAAATTTAGATAAATACATTCACTTTAATGACCAAAGATATTGAAATCTTTTTAACTAAATCAATTGTAGATGAAAAGGTAAATCTCTACGTGTAATAAAATCTAGATTAAATAGTGCAAGAGAAAGACAAGGTGAATGATGTTTAATAGTATGTTGGAATCAAATGAGTATTCATAAATGTTGGAACTTCAAATGTAGAAAAATATAGCAATGAATGCAATTAGTCAAAATAAAGTATGATGTAAGGATTTCAGATCTGTAATAAGCAAAGTTGTATTTTTTGTATTCACTTGATCCCCCTTTTATAAAGTCTTCCCCGCTGGACAATCCCCTCTTGAACACTAAAAAGGTGTAATATAAGGAATATTCGAAAACCATATTCCTACTGTCTCCTAATACGCCTACACTACCGTAGATGTCTTGCGTTCGCTTAGGGGTGTGCATTCGATTTATCGATTCGATTTTGACCCTTATCGATTTGCACATATGCTTATCGTTATCGTTTCAATAAGTTTTCGATTTTTTCGATTTCGATTTATCGATTTTTGGGGCTTATCGATTCGGTTATCGATCACACCAATAAGAAAATTTGCGGGATTCCACGGAAAGTATATCGCTATAAACACGCCTAACTAATATGGACAAAAAGAAGCTAAAATAAGACGAACATCATTTATAACATAAGAATTGTGTCAATGAGCACATGCAACGAAACTAAAGTAAGGGATCAAATGTACGACACCAACACTCCAACGGTATTAGAAAAAAATACATCATCACGACTAATTTTGTTTTCCATTAATTTGAACTTCATTCCCTTGAGCTTTACATATGATCATTCCTTAAATGTGGTAGAGGAGATAATAGGGTTAGGGACTTAGGGTAAAGGAAAGGGTATTATAGAATAAGGGTAAAAAAAATTTAAAATTTTTTTTTTAAGAAAATCTAAAAGAATTTTTCTTTTTTTTTCTTTTTAGTATATCTTATCGGTTTATCGATAAACTGATAAACCGAAGAGGACAAATCGAAATCGAAATCGAAATCGATAACTCGATAAGGAAAATTTCGAAATCGAAATCGAAATCGATAAATCGATAAACCAATATCGATAAACCGATAATAAATAATCGATTCGATTTATCGATAAACTGATTCGAATGCATATCCCTACGTTCGCTAATCCGTAGTCGGTCGTCACCCTTTACCACGACCAAAGGACGTTATGTCGTAAGGGCCTTGTCTCTCGCCGTACTCAGTAGTGGTCATGGTCGTCCAAATTTGGACATATACAGTTAGTCTTTTCGCTTGTCGAGGTTACGGTTCGGTGCATCCTCGATAAGCGGACATCGCCTATACCTGCAGAGAAATTTGGATTACAAATCGTGACGGTTTGGCCAACGATGGAAGGGTATTGTGCTTCACGATATCCTAGGTGGTGTGTTTTATTGGGAAATGACATCACTTCCACGTGCTTCATCATTACACGCCTTTTCGAGAAAGAGACTGATGGCTTGTCACTTTGATTTTGGTGCCACTGCAGCTTTCTGTGAGCACGTGATTTTTGCCCTATAGATGAATTATTCCCAAAAATTCAAACAAATGATTTTTCTTTCACTATTTTACAATTTCGTGAATTTTGTGTTATCTTCTGTTAATTGTTGCATTTTATCTGTGCATTTCAATTCATATGAAAATACAAAATATATTTGGCATTTATTTTCATATTTTTAGCATTGATTAGTAGTAAAATTATTTACATAAAAAAAATGACAAAAATGGTTCTTTGCACTTTTATCTTTAATTTGTAGAATTTCTTTTAGGTTTAGTTAAAAAAATTAGAAAATAGTTAATTTGGGGAAAATTAAATAATGTTGTATTAGGGTCAATTGAGTCTTTGTTTTATTTTCAACAAAATCAAAACTATAAATACAAAATAATAAAAAGAGAAAAGAAAATAATTGAAAAGAAAAAACAAAAGAAAACATATAAAATGAAGGGGGGCTGCTCATGTGAATCAAATCTGATTTCTACCCGCCCAGGCCCAATGTTCTTTCACCCGATCCGGTCCTATTGTGGACGAAACGACACCGTTTTTGTCACCCTTCATCTGAGCCATCAGATTCGTTTGATCCAACGGTTGTCATTAATTGATACGATTGGATATAATTGTCTGAAAATTCTCCTAACCCTAAAGACAGCCTTCATCTTCCTCGGACTCGTCTCGATGCCTCGCCGAAGCCGCCACCGGCGGCGAACACCATCTACGCCAACGGCCACCAGAAAAAACACCACAGATTCCCCATGAACTCCTCTTTCCAACCCTGCCCTTGGTTTCCCTCAAATCAACGCCAAATCCTTCGAATATCCGTCTAAAGATTTTCCGGCCACGAAACAAGTTACTCCAAATGACTCCAAATTAACACCCTAGGGTCGTCTGAGCCTCCTTTACCCAACCCCCTAACCCCGTCTCTCAACTTCGGCCGGAGCTGTTCGAATATCCATTTAAAACTTTTCCGGCCAAAACCCTAGTCGCCCCAACTCACCCCAAAATGATACCAGATGATCTTTGGGCCCTCCTGATGAAGAATTCAACATTATTCACACTCAATTCCCACCGAAAATGGCCAAATTGGAGAGTTGTTAAACTGGCCGGATCTTGTTTTAGTAAGTGTGTTCCCTTCTTTTCTTTTCTGTTTCCTTCAGTTAAGTTTCTGTCCCTATTTTTCTTACTAGCATATGAATGCAATTAGATTTTTAGAATAATTTCGACAGTAATTGGTTTTGCATGATTAGCTAAGACTGAAGGTTCGATTGGTTTTTTGTTTTAGTTTAATTATCGCTTGTTGGTTGTTTGATCTGGTTAGCTTAATTTAGTAGTTGTCTTGTAAATTTTTCTGATTTAGCTCACCCTCTGTTCTTAATTTTGTTAGCTTAATAGTTGATAATGGTTTACTTTAGATAGTTGATTGAATTAGTCAATAGTTAAATCAGATTTTGTAATCACTGTTTGTCTTAATTAGTCAGCTTCTAGTATAGTTAAGTATATCAAATTTTAGTTAGTTAATTGGGTTTAGTTATTTAGTCTTTAGTCTGATTAGGTCATTCGAGGGGTAATAAGGGTAGTTGGGGCAATTCATAAGTAAAGAATCTTTTAGAATGAATGGGAATTCACTAGAACATCTTAGACTATTCTAGAATAGGACTCTAGTGTACATTTCAGGAAACTTAGGGTGTTTACTTGGGTCACAAGTCAGAAAACAAAGGACTGAATAAGTAAATAAAATAGGGACTAAAGGGAAAATACAAAATCTGAGGGTTGCCCTCATTTTACCTTTAAAAGGGCATGCCCTTGCCTTTATTAAGAAGTTTGTTCAGCCTCCAAAACTCCCCTCATAGCTCTCCCTCTAATTTCCAGATCTGATTTTTGAAATCCAAATATTCAAAAAACCAAAAACAACAAAAAACTAAAAAAATCAAAAAATGTACTGTTCCATTGAGATAGGAAGTTCATTTTAGCTTCTGTTTACTGATTCATATTCTGCAGTTGCTATCTTTGCTTGTTGAAGTGTAGAGGTTCATTTCGAGTTGAAATTAGTGTTCTAAGTCTAGTTTGGGTGTTTGCTGGTTGTCTATGCATTGGTGTTCATTTTTGGGTTGGTTTGCTGCTGCGTGGAGTTGATCTGTGGGTTTTCTGTTTGGTTTGAACATTTCTGGGTCGTTTGATCTTATATCTGGGTTGCTGTTGATTCCTGTTTGCCTACTACTGCTGTTTGAACTGCTGAATATCAGTTTGATTACCTGCTGCTGATCTCTTCTCTTCCTTTTCTATTCTGCTTCCAGGTATTCATCTCCATTTTGAGTGATGTATAGATTCAAATTGAATGAAGCCTAATTGAGGAGAATTTGAAGTGCAAATGTTCACTACTGCTTTATCTCCCCTCCCTATATTCATTATGGATGTTTAAATCATGTTAGATTGAACAAGTAGAACCTGTTTAAATTGGTATAATATGGACTGTAATTAGGACTGTAAAATTACTTGGACTATTACTTTTGAATTTTCAGGTTGTAGTAGTTGTTGAGATGTGTAATCGTATATAATTGTAACGACCCAACCGGTCGTTTTTGGAATTTACGCCCCGATTCCCCATTAACTGCTTTCCCTAAGTTCATTTATGCTATTTTGGTTTACCATGATATTCAGAATTAGGATTTGGAGTATTTTGGGACACTTAGTCCCTAAATGAGAGCTTAAGAGTTGAAAAAAAAATGGTCCGTATTCGGAGCAGTGTGAAGACAACCTCAGAATGGAAATCCGATGGTTCCGTTAGCTCCGTTAGGTGATTTCGGGGTTGGGAGCGTGTTCGGAATGTTATTTGGAGGTCCGTAGCTCTTTTAGGCTTGAAATGCCGAAGTTTGAATTTTT
>MU672311.1:9361-26135 GCA_026770625.1 Nicotiana glauca
ATCATTTATGTAAGTTTTGATGACGTCCCTTCATTTTGAATTCACGTATTATGCTAATGTACTAATATTTTTCAGTTTTTAGATGATTGTTGTAGTAATATATATAAAAAATCTCTCCTTAATTAAATTTTATTATTCCTTCATCTAATAAATATTTAAACCATTATGTGTCATTATTAACGTGCAACGCACGTTTATAGATACTAGTAACAACTACTACCAATATGTTTATAAATAGTATCTATAAATGTCCTTATGGTTTCGAGGAATCATTATTGGTCACACCCGTTTCAGTTATACCCTGTGGGGGCTAACAAGTATAGTTAAGAGAAGGAAGGGATATCAAGATCCGACTGAGGTTAGAGTAACCCAAATTGGTGAATGGATTTCTTGTGTTAGTTGACATTGCCGAAGGATATTGCAAATGTGCTAATAGATCTCCTTGTGAGACACCCGTATGGTGTACTCTAGTATATTATAAAGGCATGAATATAATGTCGGTTTACAAAAATATCCTTTGAAAATTAAATTATCTCTTTAATACAATGTACAAAAACGTAAACTCAATAGATTCCTCTTAAAAGTCAAACAACTCTAGGAGTCTTTGTACTTTACTTTCCCTTCAATGGAACAATTCTGAAACGCGAAGACGTTGAGTTTTATATGGAAAAGGGATTAAAATTTAGTACAAAGCTCTTTAAATTTATAATATTTTAAACGAAGTGAAAATTCCTATTTTCCTTTAAAGCCTTACTACTTGATATTAGTTTGTATAATGTTAAAATTAAATTAAGTTAGATATCTTTTCTGATATAACTTATATTCCTAAATATTAGGAGTAATTATGTAATCAACAAGGAAAAATTTAGTAGTCACATATTAAGTTAATTTAAATAATAAGAAAATAATTAAAGGATAAAATATATATATATATATATATATATATATATATATATATATATATATATATATATTATAAAAATACAAATATTACACGCTAAATGTTGAACGATTAAAATATCCTTAAAATATTGATTGACTTTTATATCCTTAAATAGGTAAGTTATATCTCTTCAAAAAATAATTTCATATTGAACAAAATTGTAATAAACTTTATGTAATATAAATTTATATGGACTTCTAATCTTAATCAAGTTCCAATCTTTTAGCTCTTTGAGATATCGTGTCCTACATATTATTGACAATTCTAAAACCAAATGAATTCTACAAGGATGAAAGTAATTTAGACCAATTATGGAGAGTTGTGTTTAATTTGAACACATACGGTTGAGAATTGTGTAGAGAGTAATCTTAGGGTACATAAATTTATTCCATAAAAAAGTATTATAACACAAAGTAAAAAGGTCAATATATTATTAAGAATCAAAATTCTATACACGTGTCTAAGGAAGCACAATCAAAGCTAGATCCTAAACAAGAACAAGCTTTCAAGATTATATTATAAAGAGTTGAATCTGCTATAACGGAATTATTCTTTCTAGATGCCTTCGGCGGAATCAAAATAATATTTCTATGACACGCATTACTTACAAATATCATATCAAGAGGCATGGCACTGTTAGCAGTAATAACAAGTGGTGTACCTACAACGATTATTGTGAAGCCACCCACTTTAGATTTTATATACCTCTTCAAACAACTTAAATAAACATCACAAATATATCAAAACAAAGCAATGGTGCTAAATTTATAAGGAAAGAAAATTGATTATATGGGATGAAGCACTTATAGCTAAGTGTCAAACGGAGTTCTAGAGATATATTGGATATTAATGAACCGTTTGCTGAATAATTAATGGTTTGGGAGGTAATTTATGTCAAGTACTACCATTAGTTCCAAAGTCGACAAAAGCAGAGACTGTAAAAGTGTCACGACCCAGATTTTCCACCATCGAGAGTCGTGATGGTGCTTACTAGTGTGAGCTAGGCAAGCCAACTCTTACTTATCTTTCCATTTTTGCAAACTCTTATTTTAAAATATTTAGCAATAATAATATGATCACAGCGGAATAAATTAATTTAGCGGAAGACTTAGTAAATGTTACTAGATGCGATACAGAAATCCAAACATAAATCACTACCCAAGAACTGGTGTCAAACTGGTGTCACAATACTCACGAACTTCTAAGAATATTAAACACAACCGTTTGAACGAAATATAAAATTGTTTCTCTCGAATACATGAGATAACAGACTGAAAATAAATATAGAGGAGACGCAAGGTCCTGCGGACGCCTGCAAGGCTACCTCGGTGTCTCGCTGATCAGAATTCTAGCACTCGCACTATTCCTGCTGCTGCTGTCCGAAACCTGTATCTGCGCAAAAGAGCGCAGAGTGTAGAATCAGCACAACCGATCTCATGTGCTGGTAAGTGTCTGGCCTATCGCAGCGAAGTAGTGACAAGGCAAGAACCAGACACTCACATAAATCTGTACAGTCCAAAATATACATACAACAAAAATGACAGAAAGTAGCATTTGATATTTAGGAAAGGAAACATGCTCTGGGGTAGTAACAAAATATAATGGCAGAAATAGAATAAAGGAATTTAATTCACTTTCAAGTTCAAATCATCTTGTTGCAGGCGTGCAACCCGATCCCATTTCATTTCATATCTGGTGGTAGGCGTACCACCTGCTCCCATTTCAATAATATCTTGTGGTAGGCGTACCACCCGCTCTCATTTTAATTATATCTTGTGGTAGGCGTACCACCCGTTCCCACTTCATTATCAACACAATGCACAATATGTCACCGGCAACTATGGCCAATAACAATAATTAATATATGTTGTGGTAGGCGTATCACTTGCTCCCATTTCAATATAATATGTGGTAGGCGTACCACTCGCTTCCATTTCATTATCATAAGATGTGGTAGGCGTACCACCCACTCCCATTTTACTTTTAACATAGTTCTCAATATATATAATTGGCAAGAGAAATAATAACTTGGTGCCAAGACTCAACAATTAATTATTTCATAGAATCACATAAGAATTTCGAAATCTAACTCATTTAAGACCTACGGTCATGCTCGACTCTCAACGTATAGATACTCGTCACCATGCCTATACGTCGGACACAACACATAACAAATAGCAATTATACTCAACTCCTATTCCCTCAAGCTAGGATAGATCAAACACTTACCTCGAAGGTTTACGGCCAACTCAATCCTTAAGCATTGTCTTTCCTTTCAAATTTAGCTCCAATTCAATCGTATCTATACACAATTGATTTAATATCATCAATAATACTTAACAAACTGATCCAAATGGCTAAATATATTTTCTAAAACATTCTGCCCAAAATGTGAAAATCGATCCCGGGCCCACGTGGTCGAAACACGAGATTTGAACCAAATTTTGATCACCCATTCACTCACGGGTCCGAATATATAATTTGTTCTCAAGTTCGACCCCAAAACGAGGTCTAAATTATCAATTCTTTGAAAACCCTAACTCTACCCAATCCTCTAAGTTTCTACCCATTTTCACATGTTTAGGCCTAAGAATTTGATTGATGTTGATGAAAAATGAAGAAAATGAGTTAAACAATACTTACCCAATCAACTTTGGTAAAGAAATGCTCCAAAGATCGCCCAAGAGCTGTTGGAGAAGAGAGAGTTGAGAAATGGGATGAAAATCCCGTAAGTGTTCTGTTTTTAGGTCTTTAAAACCACTGGACGAAATTGCTCTATGCGATCGCATAGAGGGGACTGCGATCGCATAGAGTCGGGCATGATGTGCAATGCGATCGCAGAAGCAGTGTTGCGATCGCATAGAAGAAAATGGAGGTTGGCTTTTTACTCAGTGCGATCGCGGGGAGTAGCATGCGATCGCGTAGAAGGAAACTGGCAAGCTATGCGATCGCAGGAAGCCTAATGCGATCGCGTAGAAGGATTTGGGAACCCCTGAAATTTGCTCTATGCGATCGCAACTATGCCTATGCGATCGCATAGAAGGAAATCCCTGTGCACCTGCTGCAGATTTTCTGCAGCTTTTCTAAGTCCAAAACCACCCCGTTACCTATCCGAAACTCACCCGAGCTCTCGAGGCTACAAACCAAATATGCACACTGACTCAAAAACATCATACGAACTTGCTCGAGCGATCAAATCGCCAAAATAACATCAAAATCAATGAATTGAGCCTTAAATCCAAGAAATCTTTCAAATTTCATAAACTTCCAAATTTTCCAATTTAAGGCCGAAACACGTCAAACGACGTCCGTTTTCAACGAAACTTTACAAGAAGCGCTTAACCAACATATATGACCTGTACCGGGCGTCGGAACCAAAATTCGAGCCCGATACCATTACTTTTTGATCAAATTTCATTTTTATTTTCCTTAAACATTTTCATAAAACAATTTCACGGAAAAATTCATTTCTCGGGCCTGGGACCTCGGAATTCGATTCCGGGCATACGCCCAAGTCCCATATTTTTCTACGGACCATCCGATATCGTCAAATCACGGGTCCGCATCCGTTTACCAAAAATATTGACCAAAGTAAACTTTAATCATGATAATATTAAAAATTCTTAAAAGTTTTCACATAATTCATATATTTCAACATAAAAACTTTCTGGTTGTGCGCCCGGACTGCGCACACACATCGAGGCAACTAAAAGTGAGGTTTTCAATGCCTCAGAAGCACAGAAAAAGGAAGAACTCCGTTGACGACCCTTTGGGTCGTCACATCCTCCACCTCTAAAACAACCGTTCGTCCTCGAACGGACAAAAGAAAGAAGTACCTAAGTCAGGGAATANCCTCCTCCTCATATGACAGATCCTTGTCCAATTGGACAATGCTAAAATCTAACACGTGCGATGGATCGCCATGATACTTCTGGAGCATAGATACATGAAACACTGGATGCACAGCTGACAAGCTAGGTGGCAAGGCAAGTTTATAAGCCACATCTCCCACACGATCAAGAATCTCAAATGGGCCAATAAACCTAGGGCTAAGTTTGCCCTTCTTCCCAAATCTCATCATGCCCTTCATAGGTGATACACGAAGCAATACCCGCTCACCAACCATGAAAGTTATATCTCGAACCTTACGATCTGCATAGCTCTTTTGCCTGGACTGAGCTGTACGAAGCCTATCCTGAATGATCTTGCCCTTGTTCAAGGCTTCTTGAACCAAATCTGTCCCCAACAACCGAGCCTCTCCCGGCTCAAACCATCCAATCGGAGATCGACACCGTCTACCATACAAAGCTTCATAAGGAGCCATCTTGATACTCGACCGATAGCTGTTATTATTGGCAAACTCTGCTAAAGGCAGGAACTGATCCCATGAACCTCCAAAGTCAATAACGCAAGCTCGGAGCATATTCTCCAATATCTGAATAGTCTGCTCGAATTGCCCATCCGTTTGAGGATGGAATACTATGTTCAACTGCACTTGGGTGCCTAACTCTAGCTNTCCATCTGGATACTCGATTGATAGCTATTATTATAGGCGAACTCTGCTAAAGGCGTGAACTGGTCCCACGAACCTCCAAAGTCAATAACACAGGCTCGGAGCATATCCTCCAATATCTGAATAGTCCGCTCGGACTGTCCATCCATCTGAGGATGTAATGTTGTGCTCAACTGCACCTGGGTGCCTAACTCTCGCTGAACAGTTTTCCAGAAATGTGAGGTAAACTGCGTACCTCGATCTGAAATGATAGATACCGGCACACCGTGAAGGCGAACAATTTCTCGGATATAAATTTCAGCTAACATCTCTGATGAATAGGTGACTGCCACATGAATAAAATGCGCTGACTTGGTTAGTCTGTCAACAATGACCCAAACCGCATCAAACTTCTTCCGGGTCAACGGAAGTCCAGTAACGAAATCCATGATAATCCTCTCCCACTTCCACTCGGGAAGCTCAATTCTCTGAAATAAACCACCAGGCCTCTGATGTTCATATTTAACCTGTTGACAGTTCAAACACCGCGCTATATATGCCACAATATCCTTTTTCATTCTTCGCAACCAATAATGTTGCCGCAAATCCTGATACATCTTTGATGCGCCTGGATGAATAGAATACCAGGAACTGTGAGCTTCCTCTAAAATCAATTCTCGAAGTCCATCTACATTTGGCACACAAATTCGCCCTTGCAATCTCAAAACTCCATCAGCATCTAAGGTGGCCTCCTTGGCACCTCCTTGCTAAACCGTGTCTTTAAGGACACATAAATGAGGATCATCAAACTGTCGATCACCGATACACTCCAATAATGAAGAGAGAGCGACCGTGCAAACTAGTACTCGACTAGTCTCAGAAATATTCAATCTCACAAATCGGTTGGCTAAGGCCTGAACATCCAAAACAAGCGGCCTCTGACTGACCGGAATATAAGCAAGACTGCCCATACTGGCTGACTTCCTGCTCAAAGCATCGGTCACCACATTTGCTTTCCCCGGGTGATATAAAATGGTGATATCATAATCCTTCAACAATTCGAACCACCTTCTCTGCCTCAAATTCAACTCCTTCTGTTTAAACAGGTACTAAAGACTCTTGTGATCGGTGAATACTTCACATGCCACGCCATACAATTAATGCCTCCATATGTTCAATGCGTGAACAATCGTCGCCAACTCCAGATCATGTACTGGATAGTTCTTTTCATGAATTTTCAACTGCCTCGAAGCATAGGCAATGACCTTGCCATCCTGCATCAACGCTGCACCTAGCCCAATACGGGAAGCATCACAATAGACCGTATAGGGTCCCGAACCTGTGGGCAAAACCAACACCGATGTTGTGGTCAAGGCTGTCTTGAGCTTCGGAAAGCTCACCTCACATTCATCCGACCATTCGAACTGGACACCTTTCTGGGTCAATCTGGTCATCGGGGTTGCAATAGATGAAAACCCCTCCACGAACCGCCGATAATAGCCTGCTAATCCCAAGAAACTCCGGATCTCTGTGGCTAATGTTGGTCTGGGACAGTTCTTGACTGCCTCAATCTTCCTTGGATCAACCTGAATACCTTCTGCCGTCACAACATGACCCAGGAATGCGACTGAACTCAACTAGAATTCACACTTTGAAAAATTTGCATAAAGTTGACTATTTTTCAAAGTCTGGAGAGCCACTCTGAGATGTTGAGCATGCTCCTCCTGACTGCGGGAGTATATCAATATGTCATCAATGAAGACTATAACGAACAAGTCTAAATAAGGCCTGAACACTCGATTCATCAATTCCATAAAAGTTGCTGGGGCATTTGTCAACCCAAAAGACATGACCAGGAATTCATAATGTCCGTACAGAGTATGGAATGTTGTCTTAGGGACATCAGATGCCCTAATCTTAAACTGATGGTAGCCAGATCTCAAGTCTATCTTTGAAAACACCTTGGCACCCTGAAGTTGGTCAAATAAATCATCAATCTGCGGCAGTGGGTACTTATATTTTTTTTTATTGTAACCTTGTTCAATTGCCGGTAATTAATGCACATTCTCATCGAACCATCTTTCTTCTTTACAAATAGTACCGGCGCACCCCATGGCAAAACACTGGGTCTAATAAAACCCTTTTCAAGTAAATCCTGCAATTGTTCCTTCAATTCCTTTAACTCCGGCGGGGCCATGCGATATGGTGGAATAGAGATGGGTTGTGTGCCCGGAGCCAAATCAATGCAAAATAATCAATATCCCTGTCGGGTGGCATACCCGGCAGGTCTGAAGGGAAAACTTCAGGAAACTCGCAAACCACGGGTACAGAATCAATAGAGGGAACCTCAGCACTGGAATTACGAACATAGGCTAGATAAGTCAAACACCCTTTCGCAACCATACGCCGAGCCTTAACATACAAAATAACACTGCGGTTAGTACGACCAGAAATTCCTTTCCACTCTATACGAGGCAAATTCGGCAGAGCTAAAGTCACAGTCTTGGCATGGCAATCCAAGATAGCATGATATGGAGATAGCCAGTCCATTCCTAATATAATATCGAAGTCGACCATATCTAAGAGCAATAAGTCAACACGGGTCTCAAGACCCCCAATCACCACAATACAAGACCGATGAACTCGATCAACCACAATAGAATCATCCACTGGTGTAGACACATAAATAAGAACACTCAGGGAATCACTAGACATAACCAAGTACGGTGCAAAATAAGATGACAAATACGAATATGTAGACCCAGGTCAAATAACACTGAAGCTTTTCTATCACAAACCAAAATATTACCTGTAAGGTTTGCATCTGAAGGCTCAACCTCTTGCCTGGTTGCTGGCTGGCCTACAGCCCTGGCGGTCTAAGCTCTACCTCTATGACCTCTACCTCCACCTCTACGACCTCTGCCCCCACCTCTAGCAGGCTGGATGGGCTGTTGAACATCTGGTGCCTGAATCATAGCACGAGAACTCTGATGCTGAGAGCTTCTTGAAGCTCGAGGGCAATACTTGACAATGTGCCTCGGGTCACCACAAGCATGGCAAGACCTCGACTGTTGCGGCTGAGCACCCCTAAACCTCGGACAAGCCCTCCTGAGATGACCATACTCGCCACATTCATAACATCCATGCGAATGCCGTGGCTGGGGAAACTGAGACTGGCCCTGTGGACCTGAATGACCACCTGAAGTACCACGAGTAACCTGGAGAGCTGACTGAAAGGGCCTAGGAGGATGGCCTCTACCATAGGAATTTCTACCTCCAGACGAGGTACCACTGAATCTGCGTGCATGGCGGGGCCTCTTATCCGACCCTTGGTCGCTTTTATGAAAAATGTTCTCTCCTCCGGCCTGAGCCACTATACCCTGCTGACCTGCCACAGCTAGTTGAACTACCGGAGCTTGCACTTGGGGAGTTACCTGCTCCGGAGTGCGCGTAACAGGAGTTTGAACCCCTCCTCCAGCCTGAGAAGTGGTTGGTTCTACTGGAAGCAAACCCGCTCGGACGACACTCTCGATGAAGCCTACTAATCGGACTAGAGCGTCCTGAAGAACTGTGGTAGCAATGAACCCCTCTGGGACCTGAGCTAGGCCTACTGGATTTGGAGCTGCAGGGGCTGGAACCTCCTCCTCAACATGAATCTGAGGCTCTTCCACTGGTGCTGCTGCTCGGGGCTGAGCTCTGCTCCTACATCGGCCTCGACCTCGGCCTCTGCCCCTAGCGGGAGTGGCTGCCGGGGCCTCAGGCTGTTGATCAATTGATGAGGAATCATGTGTTTTTGCCATCTGTGGAAGAACAGAGTAGAAATTCAATTGGCATTTGAAGAACAAATTCGCACGATAGGAAAGAATAAAGGTGAAATTTTTCCTAAATCTGTAGCCTCTGGGGGATAAATACAGACGTCTCTGTACCGATCCCTCAGACTCTACTAAGGTTGTTCGTGAGTTGTGATACCTATGCAACCTAGAGCTCTGATACCAACTTGTCATGACCCAGATTTCCCACCATCGGGAGTCGTGATGGCGCCTACTAGTGGGAGCTAGGCAAGCCAACTCTTACTTATCTTTCCATTTTTACAAACTCTTATTTTAAAATATTTAGCAATAATAATATGATCACAGTAGAATAAATTAATTTAGCGAAAGACTTAGTAAATGTTACTAGATGCGATACAGAAATCCAAACATAAATCACTACCCAAGAACTGGTGTCACAATACTCACGAACTTCTAAGAATACTAAACACAACCGTTTGAAAGAAATATAAAACTGTTTGTCTCGAATACATGAGATAACAGACTGAAAATAAAGATAGAGGAGACGCCGGGTCCTGCGGACGCCTGCAAGGCTACCTCGGTGTCTCGCTGATCGGAATGCTAGCACTCGCACTACTGCTGCTGCTGTTGTCCGAAACCTGTATCTGCACAAAAGAGCACAGAGTGTAGAATCAGCACAACCGACCCCATATGCTGGTAAGTGTATGGCCTATCCCGGCGAAGTAGTGACAAGCCTAAAACCAGACACTCACATAAACCTGTACAGTCCAAAATATATATACAACAAAAATGACAAAAAGTAGCATTTAATATTTAGGAAAGGAAACATGCTCTGGGGTAGCAACAAAATATAATGGCAGAAATAGAATAAAGGAATTTAATTCACTTTCAAGTTCAAATCATCTTGTTGCAGGCGTGCAACCCGATCCCATTTCATTTCATATCTTGCGGTAGGCGTACCACCCGCTCCCATTTCAATAATATCATATGGTAGGCGTACCACCCGCTCCCATTTTAATTATATCTTGTGGTAGGCGTACCACCCGCTCCCACTTCATTATCAACACAGTGCACAATATGTCACCGGCAACTATGGCCAATAACAATAATCAATATAAGTTGTGGTAGGCGTACCACTCGCTCCCATTTCAATATAATCTGTGGTAGGCGTACCACTCGCTCCCATTTCATTATCATAACATGTGGTAGGCGTAACACCCGCTCCCATTTCACTTTTAACATAGTTCTAAATATATATAATTGGCAAGAGAAACAATAACTCGGTGCCAAGGGTCAATAATTAATTCTTTCATAGAATCACATAAGAATTTCGAAATCTAATTCATTTAAGACCCATGGTCATGCTCGACTCCCAACGTATAGATACTCGTCACCATGCCTATACGTCGGACACATCACATAACAAATAGCAATTATACTCAACTCCTATTCCCTCAAGCTAGGATAGATCAAACACTTACCTCGAAGGTTTACGGCCAACTCAATCCTTAAGCAATGCCTTTCCTTTCAAATTTGGCTCCAATTCAATCGTATCTATACACAATTGATTTAATATCATCAATAATACTTAACAAACTAATCCAAATGGCTAATATATTTTCTAAAACATTCTGCCCAAAAATGTGAAAATTGTCCCCGGGCCCACGTGGTCGAAACACGAGGTTCGAACCAAATTTTGATCACCCATTCACTCACGAGTCCGAATATATAATTTTTTCTCAAGTTCGACCCCAAAACGAGGTCTAAATCATCAATTCTTTGAAAACCCTAACTCTACCCAATCCTCTAATTTTCTACCCATTTTCACATGTTTAGGCCTAAGAATTTGATTGATGTTGATGAAAAATGAAGAATATGAGTTAAACAATACTTACCCAATGAACTTTTGTGAAGAAATGCTCCAAAGATCGCCCAAGAGCTGTTGGAGAAGAGAGAGTTGAGAAATGGGATGAAAATCCCGTAAGTGTTCTGTTTTTGGGTCTTTAAAACCACTGGACAAAATTACTCTATGCGATCGCATAAAGGGGACTGCGATCGCATAGAGTCTGACCTGATGTGCAATGCGATTGCAGAAGCAGTGTTGCGATCGCATAGAAGAAAATGGAGGTTGGCTTTTTACTCAGTGTGATCGCGGGGAGTAGTATGCGATCGCGTAGAAGGAAGCTGGCAAGCTATGCGATCGCAGGAAGCCTAATGCGATTGCGTAGAAGGATTTGGGAACCCCTGAACTTTGCGCTATGCGATCGCAACTATGCCTATGGAATCTCATAGAAGGAAATCCCTGTGCACCTGCTGCAGATTTTTTGCAGATTTTCTAAGTCCAAAACCACCCCGTTACCTATCGGAAACTCACCCGAGCCCTCGGGGCTCCAAACCAAATATGCACACTGACTCAAAAACATCATACGAACTTGCTCGAGAGATCAAATCGCCAAAATAACATCAAAATCAATGAATTGAGCCTTAAATCCAAGAAATCTTTCAAATTTCATAAACTTCCAAATTTTCCAATTTAAGGCCGAAACATGTCAAACGACGTCCGTTTTCAGCAAACTTTACAAGGAGCGCTTAACCAACATATATGACCTGTACCGGGCGTCGGAACCAAAATACGAGCCCGATACCATTAGCTTTTTATCAAATTTTATTTTCATTTTCCTTAAACATTTTCAGAAAATAATTTCATGGAAAAATTCATTTCTCGGGCCTGGGACCTCGGAATTCGATTCCCGGCATACGCCTAAGTCCCATATTTTTCTACGGACCTTCCGAGACCGTCAAATCATGGGTCCAGGTCCGTTTACCAAAAATGTTGACGAAAGTCAACTTTAATCATGATAATATTAAAAATTCTTAAAATGTTTCACATAATTCATATATTTCAACATAAAAACTTTCCGGCTGCGTGCCCGGACTGTGCACGCAAATCGAGGCAACTAAAAGTGAGGTTTTCAAGGCCTCGGAAGTACGGAAAAAGGAAGAACTCCGGTGATGACCCTTTGGGTCGTCACAAAAAGCTAGCTTGCCAAAGTTATACTTTTGGCCTCTAATGAAAAAGATTCAATTGAGAAGAAATATAAAGTAGGAACAAATCCAGTATTCAGTGTCTTCTTGCTTCGTATCGGAAACGGCTAAGAGCATCCAATAAAAGATGGTTTGGTTCTTCCTGAACATTTGGTTATCAATCTCATGGTAATAGTATTCGTTTAATAACAGAAATATTTCTATCATTAGACTAAGTTTATAATTTCTACCAAACATGTTTCTTGTCAAGTTTATAAGTTCTTACGTATGTTAGTGTCACCGTATATATAATAGACTAAGTTGATCATCCATTGTATATAGGTTGATTTTGAAGAAAAATATGCCCGTCATGCTACTGTAAAACTTAAATACGCCGAATAGCTTATGTAATAGCACACGGATGATATATAGAAGTATTGACAATAACGTCATACATGCAAAATTATGATACTGGTCAATGTGCTTCTAAGTGTATTATTATCCCTAAATTCAACTTTCGTTTTTGCAAATATAATAAATAAAGCACACAAGAACAAACATCCTAAATATTGGATTATATTTACGATTTTCTTGCACGACCAGCTGTATATTGCACTTTCAAGAGGGATATCAAGATTGACAACAAGAGTTCTGGTTAAGGCAGAACAACCAAAGCATTAGGATGAAACATACACAAAAAATATTGTCCACAAAGAAGTATTTGTTAAGATACCATCACATTAAATACTTATAAACTATAATACATAATTATCTAACGAACATGACAAAATTGCTCATTTGTCTAAGTTTTGAAGATGTATTATGCTAATGTAATAATATTTTTCGGCATTCAGAAGATTGTTGTATTCTTATACATAAATCTTATTAATTAAATTTTATTGTTCCTTCATATAAATAAATATTTAAATCATCACGTGCCATTCTTAATATGCAACGCACGTTCATAGATACTAGTATATATTAAAATTACGAATGCCTTTAGCGAAATATTGTTCGTCTTTTTTACCCTCCTAAAATAGAGTTCACATTGGACAAAATAGTTATTTGAGTATTTTTCTAATATTTATGACTTTAAAAATAGATAAAATATTTTTCATAAAATTTGTCACGACCTAAAATCCACTAAGAGTCGTGGTGGCGTCGGACACCTCTGTCAGGAAAGCCAACTAAATTATCAATTAAATTCACTTTTAATACTTTTGAGAATCGAAGGTTTTTCCTTCCATTTTTCATGAATAAAAGATCGCTACTTGAATTCAAATTTAAATAATAACAATTATTACAAATCCTTCGAAAACCATTCCAGAAACCCGGTGTCACAAGTGCATGACCAACTATCGATAAGGAAAGTAAAATACAACATCTGTCCGAAATACAGTGGACAGGGAATAAATAATAAAAAAAATACTAAAAGGAATTACACTAGCTGCGGGTCATCTCGAACAATGCAGCTCACCTGGTCCCAGAGTCATCCGCGTTGCTGCGCCCAGTAGGCTGCTAGAGGTATATATACATGTGTAACAAAAATGCACAGAAGTGTAGTATGAGTACGTAATCAACGTGCACTCAATGAGTATCCCGCCTAATCTTGAAGAAGAAGAGACGAGATGGCTAACTTCGACACTCCCTAGAGGTCAATTAGCAATATTCTAGAAATACGAGGAAAAAAAAATCATGGGTTTATATAGTAGTTCAAATTCGCGAAGCCAGGAAAACAGGTAAACACCTTTAACAATTAAGCAAGGGCTTCCAAGATTTATTCTTTATTATCTCATCAATTTATATTAAGCCACGAAGGGCCAAATCCACATTTAAAATTCTCAAGAGACAAATAACATGTGCAAATCACACCGAGGAGACGGCCCAATCCAACAGGAATGTAAACTGTGCACTGTCGAGGGTCGAGCGGCCCGAACCAATAGATGCATCTGTCACACCTCCTTTTTGCGCTACCGCACCCCGCGAAGGGTGTGGTAAAGGGAGTTTTTCCAATTAAAGGACAATAGAAACGAGATTCATTTATTAAGAAATTCAGAGTCTCCACTTGGGAGATTTATGGTGTCCCAAGTCACCGGTTTAATCCCGAATCGAGGAAAGGTTTGACTCTATTTAACGGTCCGCGAACCAGAAATCCGGATAAGGAATTCTGTTAACCCGGGAGAAGGTGTTAGGCATTCCCGAGTTCTGTGGTTCTAGCACGGTCGCTCAACTGTCATATTTGGCTTATTTATCTGATTTATAACATGCTTTAACTTATGTGCAAATTTTAACTTTTAACCGCTTTTAATATTATTATTATTATTTAAAGACTTGCGACGTCGTGAAAACGGGTCTCGAACCACGTCACATCAATGTACCCGGGGTTATCAACACATTTCGAGTCCGTTGAGAATTGGATTTGGGTCACATAAATGTGCACCCAAGTTTAAGAAAGTAAATTATTAAAGGTGCGCCTAAAGCGACTAGCGTATCATTATTTTGGGTAANTTTTAAGAAGGTAAGGTTATTAGAACCGCACCTAAAGAGTCAAACGCATTATTATCTTCAGGGAAAGCCATGAAATTCGCTAAACGGCCCATCCCGGAATCTAAGTATTTATTATAGCCATTTATTAAGGGCCCCGCAGCTTGTGCATTTTTATTTGGCGAGGCTCGTCTCATTTATTTTTTAAAAGGGCAATCCTAAAGTGACTCCATTTTTCTATTAAGTTCGTCTCTAAAATAAAAGAAAATCTCCAAATTAATTACATGCTTGAAAAGGCCGTAACTTATTCATCGGATTAAAACAAATGCAAACTTAAATTGTAATTGAGGCAAAGGGAAATTGTTTCGTGCCTTATTCTATAGTTATATATTACTAAAGTTGAAATTATAAATAGAATACGGAATTTATAAACAATATTATCAAAATAAACTAATTATCTTCTAACTAATTTAAACCCACATTGTTAGATGAATCGAACCGTTTGGAATTAATTGTTTACAACTACTTGAAACTAGAATTAACCTTAATCACTAATGCTTATTCGAAAGCTTGTTAAACTTAATCGTTAACTCAACTTGTTTGAACTCAACTCATGCCTATTGGATTAATGACCTTAGCAATATAGTGGGCCTACTGATTCTACGGTATTACTGGTCATTTTGATTCTGCCTAATATTTACAGATCTCCGTTACTAACAGGATTAAAAATTCAAACTTCGACTCATTTCTATTCCACTGTTCTTACTGTCCTATCCCTATCCCCCTGAAGACCTTGTGATTTCTATCTTAGACAGCTATAACCAAATTCAACTAATCAATCATTACTTTAGCCATATGAATCAAATACTAAGCTCAATACAGGACCATATCAAGATTCGATTCACCCAAATTAATTAAAACTTGCATTCAATCAGAAAACCTTATAAAAATGAAGATCAAGGATGCCATGAAATTTTAAATTTACTGAATTGCAAACAAATTGAACTGATATGCAAAATTGGTGAATTAAAACAGAACAAACATCATTCCTATGGAAACCAGTTGAACCAGTGGTAACACCAAACAAATTATAGGAGTAATCATGGGTTATTATACCAAGAGTTATTTGACACTGACTAATTCGAAGCATTCAACATATTATAACATATGCTAATTGACAAAGAAAATTGGACCAGAAAAAGGTCCGAAGGAGAAGAGAGAAATGAATAAAAGATGATGAGATACAACGAGGCTTAACAGATAAACAACAACAAAAAATAGAAAAGAAAAAGAAAGAAAATACCTTAAAATTACAGGCTAACTCCCATCCTCCCCAATTGAAATTTCGACTGGAGTTCTGAAGCCAAGATGGACCTTAATCGAGTGTTCTCGATTGAGAACACTTGACTAAGGTTGATTACGACCTCAAATTCTTTTGGCTCTTAGGTCTCGTCCGGTAGGTTTAGCATTCGACAACTTCTAGCTTGATTCGAGCTGAAACCTCATGGGATTTGGGACGAGGGTAGTCTAGAGGTTAACTGGTGTTGATTTGGGAAGGTTTAGGGTTGGCGCCGCCACCAGGGAATTTTGTGGCGGCGCTAGGGTTCTTGGCTTAAAAATGATATTCGACACTCCTGGGTCTGATTCGAAGGGAGCTGAGGTTGGCACGGTGATGGGGAGGTTGAGGTGAGGTGATGGTGTAACTTTGGAGGTCATTGGGTAGGCTTGGGTTTCTGACCGATCTTCGATCTGATATTCGAAGAGATTGGGAATGATTTGAAGAAAACGGAGAGTGGATTCAAAGAGAGGAAGGTGGGAAGGTTCTATGGTGTGAAGGTGGAGTTGTTTGGACCACCGGAACCGCCGTGAGGCAATTTTCGGTAGGTGGTTGACGGTAGAGCGAGGTGGAGGGTTTGGGGCGTCTCTGAATGTTAGAGATGGAGGGGTTTTGGCTTGGGGGGGCTGGGTGCATTTGGTTAATTATATACTCAATGAGAAGACCAATACAGGCCGTTAGATCATTTGAGATCAATGGCCTGG